>APFE030694879.1:0-11217 GCA_000404065.3 Pinus taeda | reverse complement strand
TGTATTTTATTTATCAAGCGAAATATAAAGGGGATCGCCGATGCGATGTAAACTAGACTCAAAAGGATTTCAGAATGAGAATATATAACATTTGAAATCTACCAAAGCCATTTTTACGTTAATTTCACCATTTTGATGTATTTTAAAATACAAAGGGAAACCTATGGACAGGCCAATTCCGATATGCGATAGCGATTCCCAAGCAGACCCGCTAGGGATATAAAGCGGGATTAAGGACTTTTGAAGTTCGATAGATTGTGCTTTATGCGGATTTTCCTGTTTTTTCACAACTTTCTCTATGTAAACAGAGAACAAATGTTATTAGGGATTTCAAGTGATGATTTCCCTCATTTGTGGCAGAAATAGGTGGCCGCCTCCCCTGAGTGCATTATACATTGATTAATGAACGCCAGAGGAGGGAGTTGAGCGGGCCAAATCCTAAATTTGTAGAGCTCGAAAGGGAGAACCAACAGGTAGTGCATTTTGGCTTTTAAGCCATGAATGCCAAAGACATAGGGCTATCGAGTTATTGTTGGTGGCCAAGTGAGTTGCGATTGTTGTTGAAGCTTGTTGTTGGGGTTTTACTATGAAGTAGAAGCCAAGGAGGAAGTGCAGAAGCAGAAAAGAGCAACTGAGGGAGCCTTTGGGGTCACTTGAAGTTCAAGTGAAAAGCCAGAGAGCGTGAAGGTTGCAGAAGGCAGAAAGAAGTCAGAGCGAGGAGGGAAAGAGATAAAGCCAAGCCAAAGAGCCAAGAGTTGGAGCCAAGAGAAAGAACCAGAGCCAAAGAGCCAGAGTTAGAGCCAAGAGCCAGAACCAAGAGCCAAAGAGCCAGAGCCAAGAGCCAAGAGCCAAAGCTTCAAGAGCCAGAAGGGATTAAATGGTGTCCGAACCCACTATTTTTGTGTAGAACAGCAGGAGTTGGGCCAAGAGCTTATAAAAATGACTAATACCATAATCCTAGAGAGCCTAGTTGACTTAACTAGAGCTCATGGAGACGTAGCCCAAGAGTCGTGGGTGAACTCCTAATTAATTTGTTGTCTTACGTGTTTGTTTTTACTGCTGCATTACTCACTATTATATGCATTTATATATAAGTTTAAGCACATTCACATATCATCACAAACAATAGATTTTAAAGCAAATAATCATTTGAAACAACTACAAGCATACACCTATGTTTTCAAGGATTTCTTAATTTTTCATTGGTTAATAAAATAGACTTGGGAAAATTCAAGTTTTGGAAGTGGGAGAGGTTCTTGTAAGCTGGACAAGAAGCCTAAGAGCCCCATTTTTAGATCAGGTGTTATCATATCTTAAGATTGAAACCACACCTTTAAGAAGGGTATATCAGAATACTTGATTGATAGATCAAAGACTGCTTGTTTGAAAGTTGTTTGAATAGCAGAGGCTGATTGTATGCTTGTTTGTAGATTGACTATTTGTTGAGTTTGCATAGATGAAGGGAAATCTATTGATAGCTCAACCCAGGAAGGACAAGAACGAGAAGGGCTGAAGGCATTGTTCTATCCCAAAGGACCTAAAAGCAGTCCTTGAAGCACAAGAGGTTTGTTGCAAAAGGTTTCTTAAATAAGCTCTTTATTTATCTTGTTGAAGTTTTTTTATTCAGTGGCATAATGACAACTTCTACAAGTGTGTCCTCAAATTTTGCTCTCTCCACAAGATTATTTGATGAAGACATGAAGCAAGAATTTTCCACCATGATGGATATGGTGAGAGAAATGTATGAGGATGGAAGGAATAGCAACATGCTTAGAAATCAGCTAAATTCCATGAAGGAAGAGAAACAGTTGCTTGTTGAGAAATTGTAGGAAATGGAGAGACAACTTCATATTGCAAATATGAACCTAAAAAGCATGCATGAGTTGGAAACACAACTCTTTGTTTCCCAAGAAGCCTTAGTCAAGTACCAGCTTGAAGAAGAGGTAAGCTATTCCAATTTGTCTTCAAATTCTTCTGAGAATTCTTGTATTGGTTCTTTTGAGAAACGTACTGAAGGCATAGGTTCCAAGCTAATGTCCAAGATGGGCTATGAAGGAAAGGGATTTGAAAAGCATGCACAAGGTATTGTTGAACTAATAATGGTTGAGGAAAGGCCTAAATATTTGGGTCTTGGCTATGGACAATCTTATGGAGAGAATTCCAAAGCTACCATGAAATCCATTGAAACAATCCCAGGAAAGAGTTTCTTTCATATCCTCTACCTTAGAAGTGTGAAGGTTGTATCTAAGAGGAATACAATAGCTTGAAACATCAATTGTAAAATGCGGGTGTTCAGAAGCACACAGTTGAAACAAAGAGTTGGGGAGACTCTAACAGCTTTGAAGAGTTTGTGGTCTTCCAAAGGGAGCCACTTCTTCATTTGCTTCACCTCCTCATGAAGGCAATAAAGGTGAAAGAGGAAGGTATAAATATGGTTCTAATCATATTCCTTTTGATTTTGCAAAGCATGATGAATTTCCACATATGTATGGGAAAAGAATTACATGTTCCTTTTGTGGTTTGGACAACCATGATGTTTTTAGATGTTGGAAGAGAATGGCCACATACGTGAAGCAGAGGGAAAAGAAGCAAGTAGCCAAAGGTCCATTGGACAAGGCAAGTCATGCTATCAAGAGGATGCACATGCAGTGCACTTACTGCCATAAGCAAGGACATCTTGCTACAAAGTGTTGGACACTAAATCCAACAATGCTTCCACCAAAGCTGAAGAAAGTGGAAAGAGAAGATAGCAAGAATGGAAGTGAAGATTCCATGAATGATGTGTCTCAAAACGATTCACATGTTGATGCTGATGTGCAGCCAAGGAACATTTAGAGTTATTAGCTAATTGAGAATGCATGTCTATTAATGCATCTATATTATATTTTGTTTCAACTTCCAAAGTACAACGTGCTTAAGTGAAAGTTGAAGGATGAAATGCATGCATTGCATGTGATGCCATGTTGACTTGAAAGAAGTTAACTTAGTCTCCAAATGGAGATAATGATGAAAGTTTCATCTTTCAGAAAAAGAGTCCTAATGGTATTTTTCTACATGCTTGACTTGAAGGGTCATTTGTTTTAAAATCATGTTTTGTCGGCTTGTTATTTAGTCCATCATTTGTATGTAGATGTAAGACATGGAAGTGTTCACAAGATGCGAAATCTGTTTCTTTTGTTGAAGCAGGAGCTTATTCCATCCAGTTGTTGCATGTATGCCTGTTGTTGTTGGCAGCTTGTCAAACAAGTACAAATGAAAGTTTTGTGGGGCAGATGTACTTCACATTTGTTGAGCCACCTTGGATCAATGATCAAGGCAAAGAAGCTCAAACTACCTTCTATCACCATTTCAGTAGAAGTTCTGCAGGAAGGCAAGGAGGAAGACAGTTCTTCTCAAGAAGACCAACCCATCCAGAGAAGGGAAGTGGTTAGAAACTTTGGTTCAGAGGCACTATGAAAAGGGAAGTATAGGGAGGCTCAAGGAAAATGGTGAGTCACTCTCATTTATTGATCAATTCCATATATCAGTCTTTTAGAAACCAAAAGTTCTTTTAGTGGGAAGGCGTGATCCAAAAATGGATCCTGGATAAACCTCTAAGTCTAAAAGACTTCATGCAAGAGGTAAAAGGTGCCGAATGGCACACATCCTTTGTAAATCAGAGGAAAATGAAACTCGTAGGTTTCTCTCAAACATAGTCTCATTTCAAGGATCCCTCCATTTTGAATCCAATGCAACTTAAATCGGCAAAAACAGACTTTAGATGGGAAAGCTATCATAAAATGAAGCTGCCCTTTTTCAAAGGAAAAGGAGGTAGAAATCCATTCAAATATGGGTCTAAAAATCCTCTAAGTCCTCCAAATCTTCCTAAAGGGCAAGAGCACCGAAGAAGGAGAAGTTATGGAGAAGGCAGCTGCACTTTTGATGTATTTTAAAATACAAAGGGAAACCTATGGACAGGCCAATTGCGATATGCGATAGCGATTCCCAAGCGGACCCGATAGGGATATAAAGTTGGATTAAGGACTTTTGAAGTCTGATGCATTGTGCTTTATGTAGATTTTCCCGTGTTTTCACAGCGTTCTCTGTGTAAACAAAGAACGACTACTAATAGGGATTTCAAGCTTTGATTTCCCTCATTTGTGGTAGAAATAGGTGGGCACCTCCCCTGAGTGCATTATGCAATGATTATTGAATGCCAGAAGAGGGAGTTGAGTGGACCGAACCCAGAAGTTGCAGAGCCCGAAAGGGAGAACCAACAGGCAACACGTTTTTGCTTTTAAGCCATGAATACCAAAGATAGAGGGTTGCTAAGTCATTGTTGGTCGTTAAGTGAGTTGTTGTTGTTGTTGAAGCTTGTTGTTGGGGTTTTTCTCTGAAGCAGAAGCCAAAGAGGCAATGTAGAAGCCAAGGAAGCAACGTAGAAGTAGGAAAGAGCAACTGAGGGAGCCTTTGGGGTCACTTGAAGTTCAAGTGAAAATCCAGAGAATGTGAAGGTTACAGAAGGCAAAAAGAAGCCAGAGCGAGGAGCCAAAGAGCTAGAGCCAGAGCCAAAGAGCCAAGAGTCAGAGCCAAGAGCCAGAACTAGAGCCAAAGAGCTAGAGTTAGAGCCAAGAGCTAGAACCAAGAGCCAAACAGCCAGAGCCAAGAGCCAAGAGCCAAGAGCCAAGAGCCAGAGCTTCAAGAGCCAAAAGGGATTAAATGGTGTCTGAACCCACTATTTTTGTGTAGAACAAGAGGAGTTGGGCCAAGAGCTTGTAAAAAAGACTAATACCATAATCCCAGAGAGCTTAGTTGAATTAACTAGAGCTCATGGAGACGTAACCCAAGAGTTGTGGGTGAACTCCTAATTAATTTGTTGACTTATGTGTTAGTTTTTAATGCTACATTATTCACTGTTATATGCATTTATATATCAGTTTAAGCACATTCACATATCAACGCAAATAGCAAATTTTAAAGCAAATAATCAACTGAAACAACTACAAGCATACACCTATATTTTCAAGCATTTCTTTATTCCGCATTGGTTAATCAAATAGACTTGAGAAAAGTCAAGCTGTGGAAGTGGGATAGGTTCTTGTAAGCTAGACAAGAAACCTAAGAGCCCCATTTTCAGATCATTCTTCTCCTTTGAGGTAGATTCAAAAGGTGTCGGATCCTTAGCGGATGCCCCAGGCATGTCATTCAGCTCCAATATGCAAGGGATGTGGCGATCGATTCTATCCATCTTGATATCTTGTTTATGCAGCTGGAAGAGGATTTTATGCAAATCCTGCTTATATCTCCACATTCCCTGGAGTGCCACTGCAATTCCCACAGAAATCTATTCCATTTCCTTGCCTAGTAAACTCTCCATTAATCAATAAAGGTACAGAGTTTTCTTAAACCGCTTAATTCTTCCTCAAGTGTTACTCAGATCCGGGACTAAGGTCCTCCAGTTGCCCATTTCTTCCTCTGTCTCACTGCCTTGTTTTGTTTCCTCCTCCCACTCTTCTAATAATTTCTATATTCCTTCATTCATCCCCTCATGGTAAACCTCCATCAATTCAATGATAAGGTGTTCTACCGACTTCCTGCCTTTGTGTAGTTCCGACATGCTCCACTCCTTTTCTTTCCTAAGTGTTAGGCCTCTCCTGCGACGACCATGTCCCCTCACAGCACAAGTCGTGACTTGCTTTCCATGACTTTGTTTTGACTTGTTTTGCCAATGTTATTTGTCATCCCCTGCTTCTCCTCTCTGCCTGCTGTCACGGTTTTTGAGCGAAGGTGGTCCTCACACCGCAGCGTGCAATGGGGAGATCCAAAGACCAAACCCCCTATTGCACCCCATTTTCAATCCCCTTACTAGCGTTCGCATGCAGTTCAGTTGACCCTTGCTTAAGCCATTCTCTCAAGCCCATGTTTCTTCTTATAGTTTGCTTGGAGTAGTTCAGTTCCCTTTCCCCTTCTGCCCAGGGATTAGTGGCGTTGCCCTTCAGTTCCATCCAATTGGTTTTCCACTTGGATTCTCTGGCCTTGCCATCGGTTTGAGAGGAATTCTGGTTAACCCAACAGTTGCTTTGCATGCAGCAGGAATGACTATGCCCTATGCCTCCTGCCAACTACTTCCCTCTGCCTCCTTCTTCCATATCGTTCCCCTCATACACTCGCTTGCCACAGTCAACCTCACCCTAAACATTGTTTAAGGAGTGCAATGCATCCAAACCCAACAACATGCAATTTTCCCCCCATTACTCATAGCCATTACCCATCTAATAGAGGGTATGGATACAAAACCAAGAAATTGCCAGCAATTGTCTTCCCCTTTGCCACAAACATTTTTCTACCCTCCACGCCCTCTTTCTATTTACACTCTCCCGCCCCCCAAACAAAACCTCAACCATAACATAATTACAATGGTGGAGCAAAGCGTAATAACATACCTGGGATCAATAGGCGTTCGTCGTTGAGCATGGCATCTCAGGGTCCATCTTCCTCCCGCACCACTGCAATACGACCTTTCTCCATGCGCTGACACTCCAACATTGAACACTTGCCTCACTTGCTGGCCTATATTACTTTCCTTACCTCATGTCCTGCCATCTTCCCATCTCCCGAAACGCATTCATGCTAAGGGTTGCCGCATCCACTGCCTTGAGCATGTGGGGCATGGTGGTACCAATTGCCAAGGTACCGATCATTACCGCAACAAACTTGTCCCAACTATCAACCCACATCCCAATCTGAGTTTTAATTATTGTTTACTGTTTTCATTATATTATATATTTAATGTTTAATTTGTGTTTATATAAAATTATATATTTTATTATATTTGACATTTTTAATAAAAAAATAATTTTTATTTTTTTTATTTATGTTAAATTTTAAAATTAATAAACAAATTACAATATTAAAAAGAAATTAAATACAATCAATACTCATATTTATCGATGTGGATCGAAAACTATATGGATTAGCACAGCACCACACCAAATGAAGCCCCGTCATCCACAAGGCAGAGGTGAGAGCTATGTATGAGTTTTGAAATGTAGATGTTACATACGCTGTAAAGTGTATTGTGTAATCGTTTCAAACACTTCATGAATACGATATGAGAAACCAAGAGTTTGTATCTATGGATGAACTCTTAAAGTGGCCGAACTTTTTTTCACGGGTGTGATAGGCTTTGGAGATCCTTTTATATAATCTGTTATTAAAAGGCAGAGGACAAAAGAAAGCAGGGGAGATGTCATGGTGTATGCAGAAAGAAAAGGAATTCACTCTTAAGACATAAAACCCTACAGCAGCTGTTATACTGATCCGCAATTAGAATATTTAAACCCAAATTTTACGTTGTCCCAGTTGGATAAAAGAACTGATAGGACATGAATTTGATAAGAAACGGACATTTTGTTTACTTTCGGTTGATTTGACTTGAAACCAATGGTTATGAGGTTGAGATGTAAGTAAGAGGAAATGTTTACTTTCGGTTGAGATGTAAATAAGAAGAAAGGTTTACTTTCGGTTGATTTGACTGAAATCAATGGTTATGAGGTTGAGATGTAAATAAGAAGAAATTTATTATAAGTTTGAACGTGAAATAAGGATGTGTTTCAGTTTAATTATTGAATTTTTAAATATATTAATCAATGGTCTTATTTAAAATGTTTATTTTTTGGTTGATTTGACTTGAAATCAATGATGGCAAATAAGAGGAAATTTATTATTAAGTTTGAACATCAAATAAGTGTTTTTCAGTTTAGTTATTGAATTTCTAAATATTACCGTCTTACTTAAATAAATGCAACATCGTAGAGGTTCTCTTTTAGTTTAAATAAAGTTAAATTGAGTAAAAAAAAAAAATTTATTTAGTTTAAATAAAGTTAAATTGAAGTAAAAAAAGAATTTTTTATTGGGATGATTGAGAGAGATGTAATTATAATAATGGGTAAAGTATATGTCTTAGTTTTAAATTTTATGTGCAGAAAGCTTCGAGTTTGATTGTCTTAACCTTCACTTAATCATATTCATATTTTTTAAATTTGTTGTTTCATAATTGATATTCTTTTGACCACATTTACAAGTTCGTAAATGGTACAATTACATGCGATCATTATATTATATATTAGTGTCAAGGATTTGAATGAGTCACATTAGCATAAGGATTATAATATTATATATAGATAAAAAAAATAATATTAAAAGATTTGTTTAATACATCTTATATATTGAATTAAATTAATAATAATAATAAAATATAAAAAAATCTTATATGATTTAAAAATGAAGTTAGTTTAAATTAATAAAAAATGATACTTAATAAGAGTTGTAATTGTGATATAATAATTATTTTTTAATTAAAATAAATATTGTTTAAAAATATGATTTGTGTGTTTCTTGAAGTGTCCAAATTTTGTATGGTTTCATGCCTTACCATATGACTCAATGAATCCTTAATAATTATATCTTCACATATTCTATAAATAAAAAATAGATCATCTGTTTGCACTTTAAGACATTCCTTGAACTCAAAATTTAACCTTTTGTCTTAAATTATGATAATGTTAGGTGGAAACCCCAAATCATCATAAACTTTCCCATGTGATATCCTTGAAGGTAGAGAAAGGGTTCACAAAACAATTTTGCAAAGCACAAATGTTGCACAAAGACCATGATGAACAATGACCCTTATACCCTTATATGAGTATTAAATAATATTAACTATTTTTGGGAAAAATTAATATAAAAACCCCACTTTACTTTATGAGATCCAAAAATGGTAAATAAAATAACTTATCATATATGGAAAAATAATATACATGGAACCATTTTATTGGCAATACATCCTCACGTAATAGTTATTAGCTAATCAATCATACTTAGTTATCCATATTTATACCACTTGTCACATGTTTTAACTTGACATATAATCACATAAAAACTTATATTAAGAATAATGAAAATTACGATTTCACTTACCATTTTAACTAAGATATAAAAAACATAACAATCTATTTGCTTCTTACTGGACATTAATAGTACTAATGTGATTGATATAAAATTAAGTCAGTTAAACATGAAACCCACTTAATTAGAAAATTTCTCTCCCCACTTCCCAACAGACATACAGACCCAGTACCCCCAACTCCCAACATTCATATATCTATATTATTATTTTATAAAAACTGGTACTCCACCTCCCAACATTAATATATCTATAATGTTATTTTCTACCATAAGTATTACTTTATGTTATAGAACTGAACTTTAATTTATTAAGAAAATATAAATACAAATTATTATATTATTAAAAATTTAGATTACTGAAAATAAAAATTACATAAATTTTTATATTACATAATTAAAAATTCATTTTTTTATATTTATAATATATAAATAAGTAATTAATAATTAATTTATATAATGATATCCTATAAATATCATATAATACTATTATAGTATAAATATTATAAAATTATAATAACTCAGATAAAATTAAATCTTTTCAGTTTAATTCAGATTGGACATATATAAGTGAATTTCAAAACATGAACTATATAAACCAGCAGCTAAATACACTAAAGTAGGGAAAGAATACAATAAAATATATAAATAATCAATGTGGGATAGAGTTGCCATCTATGATGATTTTTAAACCTGTAGTGTAAAAATTTATGCTCCCTTCGACCCTTGTTACATATAAATAATATATGTACAAAGATCTCATATTATATCTGAAAGCAAATAAATTCATGGTTAAATATTTTATAAGAAATCTACTTTAATTATTAAAGGGGAGCCACCTCTTTTTGGATTTAAATCAATAATACGAAGAACACGCACAAATCCCACTAATGTGATTGATATAAAATAAACAACACCACAATTCCCACATCAGTTACTACACAGGTGTCATACACTTATGGGCTTATGAAGGATCATTGGGTCGGAGTACAGGTCTTAAATGAATTTCATTAAATATCTTAAACAATGTATTCCTCAGCTAACAATCAAAACGTGGAAACAATCAGGCCTACATATCCTAATCAACTTGAACATTAAATGTGATTACAACTTAAGCCCCCAAGCACAATGATAGTACAATAAGACTAATAAAACTATAACCAATCGAATGTAAGAAAAATAAAACAAATTATTTTAAAAATTAAATATTTTGAATTTTATAATATAACTTTTAGACCAATAGCTCAATTACAATGATACTACAATAAGGCTATAACTAAATAACCAATGAAATGTATGAGAAATAAAATAGATTATTCTAAAAATAGACATTTTGATTTTTATACTATAAAGTTTTCACAAATAGGTTTATGTTTTGATCAATAAGTAAGTAATTAAGTAGCCAACAATAAATCGAACATGTTATACTTGCTAAAGGCAAGATAATAACCTATAATATGAATTTAGTGATTTAATTTTTAATGATGTAGATCATAACAATATTAAATTAAATTTAAGAAATAATAATAACATATAATATGAATTTAGTGATTTAGTTTTTAATAATGTAAATTGTTGATGATGATGGTGGTGGTAGTTAACCTCCGCTGAGACGAAACATTGGTCTATCAGACCTAAAAAAACAAATTATTTATTTTCATTTAAGATTTTATTCCTATGCTTAAAAAGCTTGGAGAGAAGCCTCCCGAGCTTACTATAATTTTGACATTGTAAAAGGCTAGGAAGGTCAGTATTGTAACAAAGATTGTGAAACTGAGACCTAATGTGGTTGTACGCAGGGCACTCTAAGAGGAAGTGGTTTTCATCCTCGATGTTCCTATTTTCACATATATGGCAGATCCTTTCCATCCATGGCGTTTTAGGAATTGCTCGATGACCTATTTCACTATGGACCACATGAGAATTCATTGTAATCTTTGCTATATTAAGTTTCTTCTTTGAGCTAGTTAAAATAGAGAGGTACTTTTGATCTTCTAGGGTGGGGTTGATGATCTTCTTATAATAGCTTAATTTTCTTTTAGCCACTAAATCTTTCTCACACCACATTTTTTCTTTGAACTTAGAAGTAACAATATCTTTAATGTTATTTGTGTTTTACAATGCATCATTCTCGTTGATCTCCCATGTGTCTTTATGCCACCCCTGATTGAGCCTTACATGGTTTTCGCTGGAATTTAAATCTAGCTTAGGAAGTCTATGATCGTCTATGTTATTGAGTTTGTGCTTGTACAACAGAAACCTACTCATAGCTAG
>APFE030694873.1:12867-67447 GCA_000404065.3 Pinus taeda | reverse complement strand
TGAATTTTTGGAGCGCCATATATTCTAGGTGTATATGGATTGTTAACTAGGAGATTTTTGTTGTCTTGTATCTTACTTGTTTTGATTAAATTGCATACTTTTTTGGAGATTGTGTTTAATGGGTTTTTATTGAGCTTTCTATAGCAACCACTATTGTTTAAATGATCCAACATTTTTGCTTTGTAGTCACTTTTGTTCATGATGACAGTGGCTCCTCCTTTGTCTGCTTTCAACACCACTACTTCAGGGTTGGAGTTCAAGGATCTGGGGGCCAGATATTCATGTTTGATGTTGTTGCTTTTAGGTGGTTTAGATTTCCTAAGAGTGATAGAACAGTGTTGTCTGATTTTCTCCTTTATGGTATCAGGAAGGTCTTTAATGCCATATTCAATGTTGCAAAGAATGTCTTCAACAGGGATCTTACGAGGGGTGATAGAGAAATTTAAACCTTTTCTTAACAAGTTTAGGATATGTTCACTTAATTGGAGGTTAGATAGATTGATAACCAGGTTGTCCTTGTTATTCTTAGGGTTGGTGTTATTATGAGCATATGAAATAGGTTTAGTATTATTAGGGTGATCTGAAGGGTTGGTATCAATTAGGTTTGTGTTGTTAGGTGGATAATCATGAGTGTTGTTGTCCATAAGAGTTTCATTATGAGCATTGTAATTAAATAATGAATTGGCAGATGCATTAAATTGCGCGTTTGGAATATAATTTAACCCTTGCATTTCTATTCCTATCCCTCAAACATAATAGAAATACCAAGTGAGAAATACTAGCTAATCCTTTAGTAATCCATGTAAAAGGGACATACATAAATAATTAGCAAGGTGAGTAGAGGAACTCAAAAGAACCCAAGAGTGAATTAATGAGTCCCCAAGAGCATCACATATAATTAGACCACTAAAAGAGATAGGAAAGAAATTCCTCATTGACCCATAACATTTCTTCATAATTATGGTTGAAACGGAGACCTAGGACACAAATGTCCCAAAAAGTTAGAGGGATTCATAGGAAGACTAATATTATTAAAGGAAGGATTAGGATCTATTATAAAAGAGACAAGGACCCAATTGAAATTACCTAGTCACAAAAATGTTGCACTTTCAAACTCAAAGGTCTTGTATGTTGTAGTAGAGAGCAAGGATGGCAACTTACTACGATTCCAAAAGAAAAATAAGACCATGCACACTAACCATATTATCAAATACTTCAAACTTCTAAACACAAAAAAATGGACTTGCATGTTGAAGCTTCTACATGTGAATGCTGAAATTGATATCCATTATATCCCACAATGCTAAGGTAGAATTCAACCCAAATATTCATAATCATATGAGGATGATAATTTACCCATGTAGAAAGAAGGGAGAGGCCTCTTCACATTACTTCCATCATCATGCAATGCATATACTTATTTCCATCGCAATGCAATGGATTTACTTCAAATTATTAGGAGACAAATTGGGTTCCAAGCTTTACATAAAGAATAATGCTCCCCACTTTTATAAACATGGCTTGGTTTTTTGGTTTCTTGATACCAAAAGAGTACCAATTCGAGTCGTATTCAAAGTCAAATGTCTAATGACAATGTTAGAATCCCTTACCACACTCAATGTTAACATTCCTTCATGGTTTGAAATAGGCAAAATTTTAGGGTTATTTGTTGGTGGGTTAATTTTCCATGCTTTCCAGAAAATGATTCATTAATTTCCATTTTTTCTAGAAAATATTCACCCAAAAGTTATAGTATAAAATTAATATATCTTATAAATTGCCATAATTTTATATTCAAGGCTATATAAAATTATTAGAAATGTGAATTATTTTAGAGAAATATTGTCAAACATTTTAAATATTACATGTCATGGACTACTGATATTCACTGAGGTTTATTAACTTTAAGATAAATTTCCATCCTTAAAATATTCCCTGGTTTGAAATCACCCCTCCTACACATGCCACCCCAAAAAATATTAATATGTTAATAAAAAAAATAAATCAAATTTTATAAATTTCTTACAAAATGTAATTCACAAACCAAAATCATTCTAAAATCAATGAATAGTTGTTAGATTAAAGCACCTTGGATCTTCTTGATTTGTAGTTGTTTGAAGAGAATTTCAAGCATGGTGGTTAAGAGAATGTTGGAACCAGGATCACTGCTGGGGAGGTGAATCAATAGTGATGACAATTACATAAATTTACCATTATTTATCCAATATATTAATCCATTCATTTCTTAACATGTAAGCATTAGATATGAAAAACACAAATTCAACTAGATCAACACATAAGAGCCATAATCATAAGAAATAAACATGCATAATGAAACATAATCATCATATCACATAGGGACATAGGATATCAGGAGGAAAACCCCCCACTGGGGCAAAAACCACCCTTGTTGTTGTTGTGCTGCTCAAAATATATTATTATATGTCAAGCAAATCATTGCATAGAGAGTACAATATGGAAAATATATGAAAGGAACTATGATATCCATTTCATGACTCTACAGACTCATATCTGATCAACAAGCCTTACCCAACCACCATTGGACTCATGACTCTACAAACTCTATTTGATCAACAAGCCTTTCCCAACCACCGTTGGGCTCATGACTCTATAGAATCTATCTGATATACAAGCCTTGCCCAACCTCCATTGGACTTATGAAGAAATTTGTTTTCAATCCTTGTATTTTCGGAGCTCCCACCCAAATTCTCTATGCGGATCACCTTTCATACATTTTCAAACAGGAACACTAGAGATTCTCAACATGAAAATCACAACAAAATATCATCATAGCTTAAAATATCAATCATTGAATCAATCTCAAACCATACTCCTCTCTCACATTCATACAACATTCTCAATTCACATAGCTTAAATACCTTTTCTGCAAACAAACTAGATGCAAAAACTTAACAATGTAATACATAACAACCATAAGAAAAACATGTGACACTAATGCAACTAATATATCATAATCATATAAACTCAAACAATAATTAAACCCCTGCAATCATAAATGCATTAGAAAAACCATTGTAGCTCTGTCACATAAACATAGTTTTCAGCTCTACATACTTCTGTCTTTGCTACAACCATACTTCCATGAACATACTGCTTCAAACAAATCACACTCCTCACCAATGGCTCTCGAAAACACCATAACGCATTTCTCACTCAAGAGGACCAACCAAATGAGCAACCTTTCTCCACATATTTCTAGTTTCTAAAAAATAATTAAATCAATTAATTCCAATCCTATAGTGGAGCTCTGTTCATGCGCTAAAGTGCTTTGGTTCATTTCTTCTTGACTCAATCAAGCCACTAACTTAATTTATTAATGAATATTCTCTTTTAGCCATCATCTAGAAGCATAATTACCTTTTTCCAACCTCTACATGAAGAGTCCCGAACAAAACATGTTGGAAAAAACATTAAATACCTGATGAGCGTGAGAAGTGCAGAGGAATTATAGTGAAAATTCTTGGTGACTCCCATAACATTGTCCTCTGAGTGATTAGAGCTATAACCACTCCGTTGAGCCTATCCTACAAGTGACTGGATCCTAAAACTGCTCCCTTGATCCATCATGCATGCGACTAGGGCTAAAGAGACTCAAAGTCATGCTTTCTCAGCTCAAAACTTGCCTCAACTTCTTCCAAAGCTTGACTAACCTCTGTAGGACCTTTGGAAGTATCTGACACCTCTGCAAAATTCCAACAATCCACTGATCCAACTCCATCATCATCAAGTCAAACTAGGTTGACTTAGATGTCATCCATCAGCTACTCCAACATCTACAACCATCAAGCTAAGGTCTGCATCCAATGCACAATCCAAATACCCTCTCACTAGCATGTGCATAATCACATACAACCAGGTTGACATCAATTCCAACCAACACCAATGCATCTTCCAACACCATGCTACTAGGTTGACATCAATGCCAACTAAACAATTCATCACAGCATCAATGCCAACAATCTCCCCCTTTGGCATTGATGTCAACCCAAACTGGGTCAAACAAATCAACCTCATTCACTCCCCCTTTGACATCAATGGAAAATGGTTGAGCTCATCTAAGAAAGCATAGTTGAATAATTACTACTTCCCCTAGACACTAGTTGTGTCTCAACAAGAAGCAACAACCATAATTATACACATAGTGTGGGTAGAAGTAGACCATGACCAACAAAAATAGTAGCACATCATATACATTGGTAAGATCATATCATAATGCATCAACAGACAATTACACTCCTCATGGAAACATGACATCAATCAATAGCAATAGCTCTCGCTCTCAGCAACATCAAACTCCATGAACACCACTCTCAACCAACAACAACAACATAACATAAACATCAACAACATCAATATAATATGAGCAGGAACATATCATAAGCACCAATGGAAACAACATCACTTATCTCAATATCACCAAATACATCATCCTCACTCTCAACCATGGCAATGCCAACATGAAAATCAACATGAGTATCATATATGCGTTTTTAATAGGATGGAAAAAAAATGATAACATGAAATTATATACATATATAATAAAAATAAGTATACTGATTATAATTAAACTTATAATAATCTTTGATTTTATAACTATCAATATTTTAATAGTTTATCATTTATTCATTCAACAATAACTCTATCACCTCTTTTTAATAGAGAAATAAATTTTAGTGATCAAAGTCTTATCATCTTCCTTGCAAACCTCAATGCATCTCTTCAAGGTATTTCATTCAAAATTCTTGTAATAACCAACTTTCGATCCCATCAATCAATTTTATAGTGTTTCTTTTTATAATTTTCAATTATCAATATCCAATGACATCAAAACAACATTTCCATTTTCATCTTTTTTTATCTAAAGAATTGAATCACTCTTAATTTTAATGAAACCTTATTACAAGAATAAAGTGTCCATTTTCACACACTATGACTAGGGAGCCTCGTTAACTTGCATACAAGATATTTTTTGTCCATATTTTCACAAAGTTGAACAAGATACACATATTATTTTAGTTCACCATCCAAAAATGCCAATTTACACCAGATCATACCAACACATTTCAAAGAATACCAAGGCATCTCAATGCACGTTAGGCATGCTAAGACTTGTCAAGTGCCAATGTGTGTCAAGGAGTGTTACACATGTTATGGAGTGGTAGGGCATGTCAACGCTAAGGTGTTCCAAAGAGTGCCAATGCATAACAAGGAGTGTTAGGGAGTAATAGGTAAACACAAGGGAGCACTAGGTAAAAATGCATGGAAATTAATGAATATGAGGGTGTGTCAGCAAGTGTTAGCGAGTGCTAGGCATTCTAAGGAAGGAGTGAAAAGATATGCTAGGTAGTGGTAAGGAATGTTAGGGAATACCAGGGCATGTCAAGAAGTGCCAGAGTGTTCTAGGGAGTTTCAAGGTGTGCAAACGTGTGTCAAATAGTGCCAAGTCATGCCAAGACATGCTTGCTATTAAGGCATGCTAGGATGTGCATGGTGCTAGGTTGTTCCAACATGTGTCAAGGAGTATCAAGGCAAAAAAAATGGATAACCAAGCAAAAATGCAAGGAAATGAACACATAAGAGGGTTAATAAGTCAATACTTTACCTTTTTCAATAGGGGCATGCTAGGCACACTAACAATAGGTTCCAATACATGCCAAGTGCCAATGCGTTCTAAGTGCTAATGTATGTCAATGCATGCAAAGGTGTTTTGAGGCATGCTAGGGACTATAAGGCATGCCAAAACATGGTAAGGGAGTGTTATGTTGTGTTAGGGCGTGGAAACATTTGCTTGGGAATCCTAGTCATGGTAAGATGTTCTAGGTACAAAAATGTTCCAAGACATGTAAGGTGCCAAGGAATGTTAGTGTGTGCCAAATCATATCGAGGTGTGCTAGGAGTGTTGAGGAGTGCTAGGTATCTCTCATTAATAGAAATAACCAAACTTGATTACGTATTAAATAATATGTTTCTTACACTGAAATAACTCTCTAACACACATGCTGACTCAAATTATATTGGTATTATCACATTTCCTCTATGTTATTCCTTTTTTGGACCTGCTTTGATGGTTATCTCTATGGTCCTCCATGTGCATGTAAAGAGACATGTAGTGATGTTGACATCAGACTCTACTCTTATTTAATGATTTTTGTTTGTCGAAGTAAGAATTGAGTTGTTGAATCCATATATAAAATGATCGTCTCCCCTAAGGTTGGTTGAGTTTGTTAGCGTGAGGGAAAAAACACTCTCCCTAGACAAGAAACATGCATGGCTCGCTTAAATTATATTACTATTATCACATTTCCCTTCCGTTATTCTTTTTTTGGACGATGCTTTTCTAGTAGCCATCCTCGTGTTTGTGATCTGGCGGACACGTGAAATTGAGTTGTATTAATACATACCCATACATGTTTTGAGAAGATATAAAATATAGGGGCAGTCACATCGAGAGAGATAAGCATATCATGATCTTGAGACAGAGGAAATTAAGTGGTGGAGCATTGATCAAGATCATGATTTCTATTATCATTTCTCTTGGACAGGCTCTACACTCAATGGTTCCTGCTGCTATTCATAGTCATGGCAAGCATAAGAGGCCAAGGAGCTTGTTAGATTCCATCGCTTGCTCGAACCTGGCAAATTTTCAAAACCAACTTAGAGGTAAGGTTAATACACTAATGGAAAAAAAACGACAACCTGAGTCCTACAACATTTCTACAACTTGGTTTGGACAAGCATTCGATGTGGTGCTATTTATATACTTCAATTTGAAGGATTTGTACCTGCACATGCAAAAAAACAGTAATAATGATGGAAAATGGTTGAACCAAAATATGGAGGACCTGGTAAATCTTCTTGATGTGCGTGCTGTCTTGAGAAAATGCATGCCAAACATGAAGAAGAACAACATGTCAATACAAATAGCCCTCTATGGCTTACTTCATGCCCATTTATAGATTCCTAGTGTATTAAGTCATCATGACCACATGATAAATAATCAAGTCGTGAAAGAAAAAGGCACCCTTGAGAAATGCATGGCTAAATTAAAGAATAACTAGGACATGGATTATAAGTTAGCAAAATGCATGTCTACATTGAAGTGAATGGACGATAGCCTTCACCCAGCAATAGAATCTACAACATCAATCAAAAAATCAAGAGTTGAAGAGGCCATCAAGGAATCAAAGGCCATCAATGTATTTTCCTGCACTTCTCTTGGGGTTTCCCTTTTCTTTAACATACCATGTCGGTCTTATACAAGATGCGGGATTTCTTATAAAGAAGAATAGGACCAGTCCTAACCCTCTCCCTCCTCTTATGGATATCAATAGCATGAAGGACATGATGCAACACAAGATAAAGGAAGCTATGGAGATGCAGAGAAAGAAATCATATTCATTCAAGTTCCTCTTACATGATTTGAATAGGGCTGCTATTACACTTAGAAATATCAACAATATACTAGACATATACATCATGAAGAAGGCGTCTAAGTAATTAACCAGTATGAAATATGAAGTCATGGACTCCATTCATGCTGTTAAACTGCCTACCACGGAGTTGGAATCAATATCAAACCATACTCCTCTTTCGCATTCATACACCATTCTCAATTCACATAGCCTCAATACTTCTTCTGCAAGAAAACTAGATGTAGAAACTTAACAATGTAATACATAACATCCATATGAAAAACATATGACACTACTGCAACCAATCTATCACAATCATATAAACTCAAAAAATAATTATACCCCCGCAATGACAAATGCATTAGCAAAACCATAGTAGCTTTGTCACATAAACATAGCCTTCAACCCTGCATACTTTTGTCTCTGCTACAACCATACTTCCATGCACATACTGCTTCAACCAAATCACACTCCTCATCAATGGCTCTCCAAAACACTATAACGCATTTCTCACTCAACAGAACCAACCAAACGAGAAAACTTTCTCCACATATTTCTAGTTTCTAAAAATAATTAAATCAGTTAATTCCAATCTTGTAGTGGAGCTCTGTTCATACACTGAAAGTTCTTCGTTTCATTATCAAGCCATTAAATTCATTTACTAATTAATATTCTCGTTAGAGATCATCTAGAAACACAATTACCTTTTTCCGACCCTCACATGAAGAGTCTCGAACAAGACATGTAGGAAAAAAATAAATTAAACATCTGATGAGCACGAGAAGTGCAGAGGAATTATAGTGAAAATCCATGGTCACTCCCATAACACTATCCTCTAAGTGACTAGATCTATAACTACTCCCTCGAGCCTATCCTGCGAGCGACTGGAGCCTAAAACCACTCCCTTGATCCATCATGTATGTGACTGGGGTTAAATAGACTCAAAATCATGCTTCCTCAACTCAGAACTTTCCTCAACTTCGTCCAGATATTGACCAACCTCTGTGGGACCTCTGGAAGTCTCTGACACCTCTGCAACATTCCAACAATCCACTGATCCAACTCCATCATCATCATATGTCAAAATAGGTTTACTTAGATGTCATCCATCAGCTACACTAACACTCAAGCCATCAAACTTCACCACAACTATTCCAACATATTCAACCATCAAGTTAAGGTCTGAAACTAATGAAAAATCAAAATACCCTCTCACCAGTGTGTGCATAATCACATACAACCAAGTTGAAATCAATGCCAACCAACACCAATGCATCTTTCAACACCATGCTACTAGGTTAACATCAATGCCAACCAAACAACTCATCACAACATCAATGCCAACATTCTCCCCCTTTGGCATTGATGCAACCCAAACTGGGACAACCAAATCAACCTCATTTACTCCCCCTTTGACATCAATGGAAAAGGGTTGAGCTCATCCAAGAAAGCATAACTAAATAAGTACTACTCCCCATGGACACTAGTTGTGTCTCAAAAATAAACAACAACCATAATTATACACATAGCGTGGGTAGCAGTAGACTATGACAATCAAACATAGCAACACATAATATACATTAGAAAGATCATATCATAATGCATCAACAGACAATAACACTCCTCATGGTAGCATGACATCAATCAATAGCAATATCTCTCTCTCTCAACAACATCAAACTCTCCATGAAAACCACTCTCAAACAACAACAACAACATAGCATAAACATCAGCAAGGTCAATATAATATGAGCAGGAACACATCATAAGAAACAATGGAAACAACATCACTCATCTCAACAACACCAACTACATCATCCTCACTCTTAACCAAGGCAATGACAACATGAGCATCAACATGAGTATCATCTCTCCATCAATATCACCACCAACAACAGTAAAACAATTGATCACCATCATAAAGAAAGACTACACTATATCCATAACATAGTGTATATAATGACAACAATATCCTCCCATGCAACAACATATCATAACTGAAAACAATAGCAACAAGGCATATGATGATCATTATCCAATATGGTGTGAGCAACAACAAATAATTTCCTCCATGTGATAAGCAAGAGGCTACTCTAAAAGAACCAAGGATTATGACTCATAAATATTGCAACGAAAGTACAAGGCTTCATAATCCTACTACATGGCTACAATAATGATAGACTATGAATGTACAATGCTTCATTAATGATGATATATGAATCCTCACATATACATGAACATCTCTCATATGACTTTCTCTCAAGACAATCTAGGCTCATGATGATACATACAATCCATTTCATGTATCAATCAATCAACACAATGAATATAAGAAATGAAAATACAAGGCTTTGATCCATGATCAAAAGTGAACAACTACAACCCATAAAGAGTGTGACAAAATCTCTCCAAAGATTTTCCATAACATATCCTGAACTAGCAATCTGCAACACCAATAGTTAGTAGCCCCAATAATACAAGCTTCCATGAATGAACTATAATAGAAATTGTCCATCAATATGTAGCACTATGTAGTAAAACACTATCAACCATCCATATGAATCAATCAACACTATAACCTCCGGTTGAATATCAAGCAACAACATGACTCTAATCATTAGGCATGCTTTTGTAGTACAACCTCTATTCATAAAATGGCCGTCAACAACATAGGAAATCTGCAATAAAAACTTCATCCATTCTCTCTTGATATTATATGTGCACCAACAAGCACAATCCTTGTCATCATCAACAAACATATGTGATAGTCTTGAAAGTGTGATCCTCATGAAAATATGATATGCAAATAGGATGCATGGCCTCATGATAATGCAATGTAAGATGTATGAATCATGTGAATACACATGCAATGGACTCTCAACCATGCTACAATTATACTGAATGATGTAACAAATTTCTTCAATCAACTCAGATAAATTGACCAACAACTTCCTAGTACACATGCATGTATCATGACTCTTCCTGATGTGAAAAATTGACTCTCTAATAAAGTACAAGAGTGAGGGTTTCAATGAGAGTAACATCATTCTCACAAATTATCACCAAATTTTCCATAAAGGACATAACATCCTTCATGGCGTAAGTGTTATACATGAAAATAATAAATCCATATCAAACTCCTCCTATACATATGTCATATTTCCATCAACAACTGTTGCTTGCTGCATGAAATTCTGTAAGTGGACATAGTATAGAAAAATAATCTCCTCACAACATGGCTGCAACTATCAACAATCATGAGAAAAGAATAGAATGATATATAATGCATAAACCTTGTAGAACTCCCCCCTGAACTCATGTGTTCTCCTTCTATGCATCAAAACGATCTTGTGGACCTAAAATGAATAGATGCACAAGGCTGAAATTTAATCCTTCTAACCACATGCACCTATCAAGTTTGGCTTCTCTTGAAGCCATCTCCTATTATGTGCAAGGTAAAAATCTACTCCCCCAAAGTAGAATATCCTTCTTCAAACCATAATATTCTTTATGAAGATGTCCTTTGAAGAGTTAGTTATTTACAAGTCATCTTTTCTCCTCCATACCTTCTTTGTCTTCAATGGAAGGTTTTCTCCTTTGTTAGCTTGATCTTGTCATATATGCAAGCTAGAACTTTGTGGCCATATTTTCCACACTTGAAATAATGGTTATCCAACAAATTTTGTTTTCTTGCAAAAAAAAATTACATTCTCTAGCACAATGACCAAAATGATTGCAAAAACAAAATACCCGTAAAATAAATTTGAATACCTTGTGTTTTTCTTTCTTGGACCATGAACACTTGGATGCTTCCTTGTCTTCATTAACTCCTTTATGTTGTGATTATGATATTCTTTTCTTTGCTTTCACTGATAAATATTTTTCTTCTTTGGCTTCTCTTGACAATGTTGCTTCCTAGAACCTTGATTGACTTTAGAGATGGTGGACTTATGATTCTCTATTATTTGGCTTCCCTCCATGTTCTCTTTTTATTTCACAATGCATGATTCTTCTTCAAAGCCCAATCTAGTTTTAACAAGTGGAGATCTTTGACTAATGAAGATTTCATCCAAAATTTTGGTGCTTTTCTCCAACTTTCGATACTGTGATAGCTGGTTATTTTCCTTTTCAAGATCACATCTCAAGGAGTCTAATTCCCTTTCTACACTCACATAATAGGCTTCCCATTCTTGTAGCTGATTTGACAAATTCTCATTCTTCTTGATGACTTCCTCATATTGAATTTTCAGATAAATGATTTGCATGTTATCTCTCTCATGGCTACTCACTATCTTCTTGAGATAAAATTGGATCTACTACTGCTATGAATGTGGAATCCTTTTCACGATTCTCTCTATTCAAGAATATAATGGGATTTTTCAATAATTTGAGAATCTTGAATCCTTTCTCTTCCATAAAAATTGTGCAGCTTGTCTATGATTTCTTTTGCGGGCTTGCAATGCCTCACTTTTTCTACATCATGATTTGGCAATCCCTTCAAAATGATCTTCTTATCTTATTCATTAATCTCATTCTGTGTACCATATTCAATTGAGACAAAAATATCCACATCTAAAGTTAAAAGATATGCTTCAAATTTTACCTTCCAAAGCATGTTATATGATCCATGTACAAAAGGAACTCCATCAGCTACAAATCTTTCTTGGCTACCCATGATCTACCCTCCAGCGGTGAAGTTGCACTGGAAGGAACCATGCTCTGATACCATTTGTAGGAACTAAAATCACTACTGAGAAGGGGGGGGGGGGGCGCGGGTTGAATCAGTAGTTATAACGATTATACAATTTTACCATTCTTTCTCCAATATATTAATCCATTCATTTATTAACATGTAGCATTAGACCTGAAATATACAACTTCAATTGGATCAACACATGAGAGCCATAATAATAAGACATAAACATGCATAATGAAACACAATCATCGCATCACATAGGGACACATGATCTTTGGTAGAAAATCACCCACCGGGGTAAAAACCTCCCTTGCCATTGTTGCACTGATCAATATATATTATTATTTGTCAAGCAACTCATTACATAGAGAGTACAATATGGAAAATATCGTAAAGGAACTATGATCTCGACCTCATGACTCTAAAGGCTCCTATCTGATCAACAAGCCTTGCCCAACCACCATTGGACTCACGACTCTACAAAATTTATCTAATCAACAAGCCTTTCCCAAACACCATTGGACTCTCGACTGTACATAATCTATTTGATTTACAAGCCTTTCCAAACCTCCATTGGACTTATGAAGAAACTTGTTCTCAATCCTTGTATTGTCGGAGCTCCAACCCCAATTCTCTATGTGGTTCACCTTTCATACATTTTGAAACTGGAACACTAGAGTTGTTCAACATGAACATCACAACAACAATATCATCATAGCTCAAAATATAAATCATTGAATCGATCTCAAACCATACTCCTCTCTCACATTCATACACCATTCTCAATTCACATATTTGAGTCAATACATTTTCTACAAACAAACTAGATGCATAAATGCAAAAATGAAATGCATAAAAACTATATTAAAAACATGCGACACTACTGCAACCAATCTATCACAATCATATAAACTCAAACAATAATTCTTCCACTGCAATCACAAATGCATTAGAAAAACCATTGTAGTTGTGTCACAAAAACATATTCTTCAGCCCTGCATAATTCTGTCTCTGCTACAACCATACCTCCATGCACATTTTGCTTCAACCAAATCACACTCCTCACCAATGGCTCTCCAAAACACTATAACGCATTTCTCACTCAAGGAACCAACCAAATGAGCAACCTTTCTCCACATATTTCTAGTTTCTAAAAATGATTAAATCAATTAATTCCAATCATGTAGTGGAGCTATGTTCATGCGCTAAAAGTGCTCTGGTTCATTGCTTCTTGACTCAATAAAGCCACTAAATTCATTTACTAATGAATATTCTCTTTTAACCATCAACTAGAAGCACAATTACCCTTTTCCTACCTTTATACGAAGAGTCTCAAACAAGACATGCTGGAAAAACAATTAAACACATGATGAGAACGAGAAATGCGGAGGAATTATAGTGAAAATCCTTGGTCACTCCCATAACACTGTCTTCTGAGAAATTGGAGCTATAACTGCTCCCTTGAGCCTATCTTGCAAGTGACTGGAGCCTAAAAGAACTCCCTTGACCCATCATGCATGTGACTAGGGCTAAGGAGACTAAAATCAGGCTTCATTAGCTCATAACTTGCATCAAATTCTTCCAGAGCTTTACCAGCCTCTGTAGGACCTCTAGAAGTCTCTGACACTTTTGCAACATTCCAACAATCCATTGATCCAACTCCATCATCATCACAAGTAAAAATAGGTTGACTTGGATGTCATCCATCAGTTGCACTAACACTCAAGACATCAAATTCACCACAACTACTCCAACATCTTCAACCATCAAGCTAAGGTCTGCAACTAATGCACAATCCAAATACCATCTCACTAGCATGTGCATAATCACATACAACCAAGTTGACATCAGTGCCAACCAACACCAATACATATTCCAACACCATGCAACTAAGTTGACATCAATGCCAACCAAACAACTCATCACAACATCAATGTCAATAGAGAAGATGAAGAAATAGAACTATTAAAAACCACATTAATAATATTTAATGTGTTTATATATGTTGATATGCATATATTTAAAAAGGAACATAAATAATATTCAAAATAAAATGACAACAATGCATGTGATATATGACTATTTTCACACATCGAATAGATTAATGTGTTTGTGGAACTTATTTGTTCATGCATAAGCATATGATCAAATTAATAATATAATAATATTTAAAATCTTCATAGGACAATTAATTATGACATGGTAGTATCTAAACCTTAAGCTTGTATTGATAATACCATATTATTTACAAGTAAATTATTTCCAGTGAATTCTAACTAAAAAATTTAGAAGAGTAGTGGTTGATGATGAAAAGTCATAGGTTTGAATTAAAAATTTGGTAAAATTAACTTAATGGAGTGCAACAAAATATTCATTCATAAATAATTTTATGACCAAGCAATTTGAAACAGTAACTGACCCATTTTGTAATGGAAAAGAAGGGCCCTTAATTGAAGCTAGCTAATTACATTCATAGAATAGAGAGACCACTAAAATATTTTTTAACAATGTTGATTTAACATATTATCTATGTAACACCCTTGACCTCTTACTTGACGATAAGGAGGTGGTGGTCATAAAATTTCTACTTCTTTCACTTAACTTCTTTAAGGAGGTGGTGGTCACAAAATCCAAGGGAACAATTTCCCATTTCTATTCTGGGATAGGCAATGGGTGGAGTAAACCAACTGGGTGCTGATGTTCCACCTTTACTTGCTGACATTCTAGGCATCTAGTTAAATATTATGCAATTTCCTTCTTCATCACAGTAAAAAAATAATTGTACCTAATGTCTGTAATTAATTTTTGATAGTCGAGGTGAGCAGTGTAGGGACTCTCATGATATTCGTCTAAAATCAGTTCTTTAATAGATTTTTGATTTGGAATACAAATTCGGTTTATCCATATCATGATTCCTTCTTTTACATTAACCCAACTGCCTCTCATTTCTATTTTCCTTCTTACTTTCTTGTTGTAAAAAATGATATTCCGGATCCTTTAGAGCTGCACTTTTAATTTAATCAGTAAAGTCTGTTTTTACTTGATAGTATGAAATTTCATACAAAAAATTTAACTTTCTGCTTAGTGCATCCTCTACTTTATTTCCCTTACGCTTTAAATGCTTAATATCAAAGTCAAATTCACTTAAAAAGGCATTCCATCTTGCTTGTCTATCATTTAGTGTAGGTTTTCTAAAAAAAAATTGGTTAAACTACTATGATTCGTCATCAATATGAACCCTTTTCCTAATAAGTAGTGACACCACATTTTTAAGGCATGGACTATTGTTGTTAGCTCCAAATCATATGCTAAATAATTTTTCTCATGCTCTTTCAAATTACAAGATTTGTAAGCTACCACTCTACCATATTGCATCAACACACCTCCTTCCCCCTCTTTACTAGTGTCTGTACATACTGTAAATTCCTTTTCTGGGTCTGTGATTCTTAGGATAGGGGTTGTGGTTAACATACGTTTTAACTGTTCAAAGCTCTACTGGAATTCTAATGTCCACTTAAACACCCCCCCTTTCTTTTACAGGGAATTCATGGGGTGAGATACCTTGGAAAACCCAGCTATAAAGTGGTTGTAATACCCTGCTAGGTCCATAAAAGACTTAATATCTGTTACATTCCTAGCAGTATGCCACTCCATAATAGTTTTAATTTTTACAGGTTCTACTGCTATCTCATCCTATGAGATTACATGCCCCAAATATTGTATCTGGTGCTTAAAGAACTCACATTTTCTATATTTGGTGTACAATTAATGTTCCCTTAAGGTTTGCAAAACAATTTGTAGATGTTTCTTATGTTCTTTTAGGTTCTTAGAATAAACTAGGATATCATCAATGGAGATTAGCACAAATTTTTCCAAATATGGATGGAAGACATTGTTCATTAGGGTCATAAAAGTAGTTGGGGTGTTTGTGAGCCCAAAGTGTAGGACCACAAATTCGTAGTGCCCGTAATGAGTTTTGAAGGCAATTTTATAGATATACTCTTCCTTTATTATTATTTGTTGGTATCTTGAGCGTAAGTCAATTTTAGAGAACATTGCTGCCCTCTTTACTTGATCAAACAGATCACCAATTCAAGGTAAGAGTATCGATATTTTATGGTTAATTTATTGAGTTGTCAATAATCAATACACAATCTCAATGTACCATCCTTTTTCTTGACGAATAACATAGGATCCCCCCATGGGGATACACTTGGCCTTATGTATTTCTTGTCTAACAGCTCTTGTAGTTGCATTTTTAATTATGTTAACTCTGGTACAGTCATACGATAAGTAGATTTAGACACGGGAGTGGCTCTTGGTACCAACTCGATTGTAAAATCCACATCTTGTTTAGAAGGTATTCCTAGAATATCTTCAAGAAAAACATCTGCAAGATTTCCAACAATAGGAATATTTTCTAGGGTCACTATTTTCTCCTTAGAATTGGTATACCCCACCTAAACTGCATAAATTAAACACCCCTTTCTAGAACTCCTCTTTAATTACAAGGTTGAAATTTCATGCAACTTTACAGGTCTCCTTATTCCCTACACCACCTGCCCATAACCCTCCATATCAGTAATTATTTTTTTCCTTACAAATGTTGGTCGCTAGATTTGCATACTTTTACTCGCCCTTTTACTCTGTTCTTTTTATCCATTTCACACCAATAATGGTTAATTGATATATTAAAATGCACAGGTATACCTATTTTCATGTCTTTATGGATTATTGCTCAAAGGAGCATAGTCGTAGGGGATTATTACCTAAGCATCTTGGTAATTCAGTTATTTCTGCAGATTTGAAGGAAGAATGACTAGGACCATGATTTACTAAATGATACCGTCAAAGCTAGCAACGCTATCCTTGAACATTGGCTGTAATGGTGAATCAATCTCTCGATTGACACACTCATATCTTTTACATTCTGTTGCGTTCTGAAAACCACCATGTAATTAAAGGTAGGCAACTTCGTAATTCTAGGAACTATATTATTGGAAAAATGTATGAAGTAGAGTTGTGGACTATGAAAGTGATGGATGTTAGGAGTTGTTAAGGTTACAGGAGAAATACTTTAAGTTTGAGTCTATAACAACATGCTTGTAATATTTATTTAATTAATGATAGTTTCATCTTTTGAGCATATCGTGATTCATTGATCTCGCCACAACCTTGATCAGGGAGTTGGGCCTACTCTCCTGACCAGGTGCTGTTGGATTATATGTGTGTTTAGGTTTATTTTCGTGAGTTCATTGTTTCTTTGAATGTTTATCAATGTGTCTTATGGGTCCCAATTATTGTTACAATTATTACTTTTTGTTACTCTTATTTGTTTTTAAAATATTGCTTGATGTTACACATTGATGAATTTATAATTAATGTTCAATGCTGGGTAGGGAAACTATGGCCTGCACATACAGTGCACGATAGCCTTGAAATAACTGGTAGAACCCCGGGTTGACAATTAAATGTGGATTGGTTGAATGGCATGATTCATACTTGAACACCAACATTTTGGCGCCATTGTTGGGGAGGCTATCAAAGGCGTGAAAGTATGACCAATATTGACTATAGGAATGATCTCTCATCCTGGGTAAGGAAGCTTACACCTTGCTCCAAGTCCTGAGTATTAGATCATTTGGTTGTTTGGTTTTTTGTTTTTCTTGTTTTTTTAGGATTATTCTCTTGTCCTGGGAAAGGAATTTTTTATCACTTTGCTCTAGGTCTGGAGCTTTAGATTTCTTTTTTTTTTTCTTTCATAAATATTTCTCTCTCATCCTGGGAAGGGAAGTTTTTTTCACCCTGTTTCAGGTCTTCAGCTTGATTTTGTGGTTTATTTACTTTACTTCTCTTGTTTTCTTTAGGGGTCACTCTCTCGTCCTGGGGAGGGAAGTTCTTATCTTGCTCCAAGTCTTGAGATTTTAATTTTCTTGAATGTTTCCCTTTTATTTCCTAATTGGATGAACATATACACCAATAAAAGGGGCAGAGGGAGACCCCCGAAAAGAACAAAGGTTGATTTAGGCAGAAAAACTTACATCTAAGAGATCATCTCAAGGGATGAGTATAGAGCATCGTCATGAGCTGTTGCTAGGGTAATATCTCATACGAGATCTAGAGGACAATTAGTGTCACAACTAGAACCTCCCCCAATAGTAGAAGTGAAATTTGGGGAAGAAGAAGCAGCAAATAGAGGATTTGAGGAACTACATATTGCAAGTTCAGAGGAAGAAAATTTGAGGGAATTCTTGGCACCATTTGATCAAGGGAGTGATGTTAAACAACTTCAATCACCTGTTATAGAATAGTTATAGCCATAACCTGTCGAGATTCCAAGTGGGTATTGGCAGATATTCATGGCTCCTGCAACTTCTTTGATCGAATTTCCAATTGGAGATATCAGAGGTGATGCGCCTATGAAGTGTATTCCTTTGAAAACACTTCCTAATTTCCATGGTCTTTCTTCCGAGGACCCAAAAACATTTCTTTTTGAGTTCGACATTGTTTGTCAGGGGTATGATTATATTTCTGATGCTCATAAATTGAAGATATTCCTTACTACTTTGAAGCGCACAACTTTGAGAGGGTTTATGGGTTTAGGGGGAAAATATATTGCTACATGGGATGATATGAAGATTATTTTCCTTGAGAAATATCAGGACTATTGTAAATCCTAAGATATAAAGGAAGAAATCTTTAAGATTATGCAGAAAGAGGATGAGAATATGGAAGATTTTGTGGAACGTTTTCAACATAGTTTGTAGAGATCAAGCCACAGTGACCTAGATAAGAATACCTTGAAGATCATCTTTCTCAAAGCACCGAGGGAGGAATCTCTAGAGTTATTGAACATAGTAGGGAAAGGAGATATATCAAAGGAAGAATTTGATACCATATGTGAATTATGTATCAAGTGTTCACGAGGGGCTGCGAGACAGGGGTAGGGAATCTAAACTCTCAAAACATCCAATGGTGGAGTTACAAAGGCTGAAATTGGGAATCCGCTTGATAACCTAAGAACCGATATCCAGAGAACATTATGCTCACACCTAGACGTGTTGCAGGCAAAACAGAAGCAGATGGAAGCAGAGATGGATATGTCTATTTTCTGCCCTCAGTGCAAGAAGAAGCATTCATTGAAGGAATGCCCATTAAATTCCATGAATACTTGTGCGATATGTGAACAAAGTCATTCCACTAGCACTTGTCCGTCTCTTCCTGGATTGAAGGCATTCTTTCAGGGAACAAATGAAGAAGCGGATCAACTTTATTTTATGGGATCAAGGAAACCATGGAAACCACGGCCGCCGAACATGAATCAAGGTATGCCTCAATACCTGTCTCAGTATTTTAATAATATGAATTTTAGTCATCAGTCTATACCTTTTTCACCTTCTTGGCCGCAGTCTTACCAATATCCAATGCTCTGGCAACCCTGGCACCCTCAATCTAGTCCAAATTATTCATGGTTCCATAATTGGCGTGGAACTCCTCCTCCTCCTTCTGGACAATTCTCCCAACCCATGCCAAAATAGCAGCTATAACTGCCTACTAATGTGCCCACTAGTAATCTTCCTCTTCATCCTCAACTCCCTGTCTAATCCAGACAAGTCCAAATAATAAAGTGGCTCAATAGGTTGATATACTCAACCTCCCTGCATATGGTATCGCCATCGTGGAATGTAACGAATTAGATCTTCGATCTAGTTTGGTGGTCAATACTCAGATTCACTTATAATTGTTGAACATACTGATGATGAAGTCTCAGAACCAGAACATAGAACAATAGGGGATGAGCCAACACATATTCCTATAAAGAAACAAACCCCTTCACAAACTATTGTTACTAGAGGATGTCAGACTGGTCCACCTTATTTGGAAATATTATCTTTGAGCAAACAAAGTCCTCATCCTGAATTTGAATTTTTAGGGGAATTGCAAAATTTATTCATTAAAATTCCATTACTTCAGGCTATGAAGGATGTACCGATTTATGATAAGGTAATTAAAGAATGCTATTCTAAGAAACCTGGCAGAAAACCAAAGGACCCACTTAATATTCATGTCATGGGTAAATTATCAGATATAATGCTGGGGAAATCTATACCTATGAAATACGGGGATCGTGGGAACCCAATTTTGACAGTACAAATTAATGGGGTGAATATCCCAAATGTACTGGTAGATTTAGGGGCAACAATTAATGTTATAACCTTTGCAACCATGATTACCTTGTATGTGTGGAACCTTAAACCTACTCCCACCATCCTAGAATTAGCAGATCAGTCTACTATAAGACTGGTAGGGAAGCTAGAAGAAACCACTACTTCAGTAGACTCATGGCAGTACCCCGTTGACCTTTTGGTTTTACATACCCAATCCCTAGTCGGTGGGAATCCTTTGATTTTAGGAAGTCCTTGGCTTGCAACTGCACATGCTTACATTGGGTGTCAGTCTGGAAACATGGTAATATGGGGAAGTTACAAATAATCTTATCCTTTACCCCCCTGTAGAACCAAGTTCATCAAATAAACCCAGATTTACCTTGATACAAAATTCTCTACCTACCAAAGATCCTAAATCTAAGAATGACGAAGTTAGACCCATCCTACCATCAGTGAGGCTCTCTATTTTAAGGATGAAACAGAGGATGATGCCATTAGCACCTTTCTCAGCAATCTTGACTCCATTTCTAATTAAACCCTTTAGTTGTTAGAAATTGTCACGAGTTGCAATGTTCAGGAAGATATTGAAACAAAAATAGAAGTAGAAAACATTCCTGAAATTGTACCTCGTAATAGTGTTCCTTTAGAAATTGAACCAGGGAAAACATTGAATATTAATCCCGACTCTTCACATTCCCAATACGAATAACTACTGAAAGTCCTTTGGGAGGATAAAGAAGCATTTTCTTGGGAGTATATAGATATGAAAGGCATCCTTACTGATTTATGTACTCATCATATATACATTAAAGAGGAATGTCGACCTATTAGGCATCCACAAAGAAGAATGAATCATTACTTAAAAAACATTGTCAAAGATGAATTATAGAAGCTATTAGATGTGGGTTTTATTTATCCCATATCAGACAGTCAATGGGTTTCCCCACTGTTCATTTTTCCTAAGAAGAATGGCAAGTGGAGGATTTGTGTTGATTACAGGGAACTAAACAAAGCAACTCAGTAAGACCATTTTCCCTTACCCTTTATTGACCAAGTTCTTGATACATTAGCCGGGAAGGAGTTATTCTCCTTTCTGAATAGTTTTAGTGGATACAATCAGATACAAATATCTCCTGAGGATCAAGACAAAACTACCTTCACATGCCCTTGGGGAACCTTTGCCTACCGAGTCCTTTCATTTGGCTCCTGTAATGCACCTACTACCTTGTAAAGGGAAATATCAGGAATTTTCTCTGATCTAGTTAATGATAGTGTTGAGATTTACATGGACAACTTCACCCCATATGGGGATTCCTTTACAGAAGCTATGGAAAACTTAGAGAAAGAACTTGAAATATGAAAGAAAACACATGTTTCTCTTAGTATAGTCAAATGTCATATTATGATGAAAGAAGGAATAGTGTTGGGACACTTGCTTTAAGCTACAGGAATTCAGGTTGATCTTGCGAAGGTAAAGGTAATATTAAAATTTCCTACGCTTAAGACACCGACACAGGTACACAAATTTATTGGTTATGATGGCTATTATAGGCATTTCATAGAATTTTTTTCGAAAACAACATTCCCACTTTTTCAATTGCTACCTAAGGATGCAAAATTTGTGTGGACAGGAGAATGTGAAGCAACTTTTGTAGAAATTAAAGAACTATTCTGCAAGGCTTCGATATTACGCAGTCCTGACTGGAAGCTCCCATTTCACATATCTACTGATGCTTCTCAAACGATAGTAGGGGAGGTTTTGGGGCAACAGGAGGAAAAGAAACCGTACGCAATTTACTATGTCAGTAAGAATTTGACCCCTATTGAATTAAACTATACGATAACTGAAAAGGAGTTCTTGGATGTCATTTATGCTATTAATAAATTTTGGCATTATATCACAGGGTATCCTATTTTCATACACACTAATCATACAACTATCAGGTATCTAATGAAAAAACCAATAATGCCTGGTCGTGTTACAAGATGGTTACTTTTAATTCAAGAATTTGATATTTCCATTGTAGATAAACCCAAGAAAGATAATGTACTTGCAGACTTCCTGTCTAGGATGGATACTAGTGATGAAGGTACACCTGTAGACGATAGTTTCTATATGAACACATTTTTTCAATTTCTACTCACACTTCGTGGTATGTAGATATTGCTAACTATCTTGCTACAGGAAAGGTGCCTCAACACTTGCCTTACAGAGAACAACGAAGGATTATCCATCATAGTGCTCGTTATTCATGGATAAAGGGATATCTCTTTTACACAGGGTCTAACCAGAAAATACGTCATTGCATAAGTGGTGATGACATCTATGATGTCCTAAAAGATGCTCATGATGGCCCCTATGGGGGACATTTTGGAAATAAACAGACATGTCATAAGGTGTTGCAAATGGGATACTATTGGCCTTCTATTTTTTGTGATGCAAGGAAATATGTTAGAGGGTGTGATAGTTGCTAGTTGATGGTTCAACTTGGTTGAGCAGATGAAATACTGTTACAACCCCAACTAACTCTTGAGCCTTTGAAAAATGGGCTATCAATTTCTTTGGGCCATTTAATCCACCTTTAGAGTAGAAAGTTCACATTCTTCTTTGCACGGATTACATGAAAAAGTGGGTAGAATCCAAGGATGTTGTGAAAGCAACATAATAGGTTGTCTCAGACTTTTTATTTGAATAAATTCTTGCATGGTACAAAGTTCCTAGAGAGATAGTTTCGGATGGAGGGGCACAATTTACATCACATCTGATAGTAGGACTTATGAAAATGTATGGAATCAAGCATAGGGTAACATCTCCATATCACCCTCAAGTGAATGGTCAAGTCGAAAGCACAGACAAGGTACTAGAGAATATTCTTACAAATACTGTAGCGAACCATAGACAAAATTGGGCTGTAAAGCTTCCTGAGGCAGAGTAGAGGTATAAAACAACATGGCAGAACACAACAAGTTTTTCACCTTACGAGTTTGTCTATGGGAAATCCCCTTTGTTTTTAGTGGAATTTGAAATTACGATGCTCAGGACAACCCTTGAAGTAGGTTTAGATCTTTCAGAAGCCTAGAAACACCAACTGGAACAATTGAATGAGTTGGATGAAATTTGTTTGGTAGCTATCAAGAATATTGCTACAATCTAGCAGTAGGGAACTAAATGGCATGATAAATTCATTAAGAAAAAGTTGTTTCAAAGAGGAGATTGGGCATTTCTCTATGATTCTTTGTTCAATGAATTTAAGGGAAAACTCTGCTCTAGGTGGATGGGACCATACAAAGTTGACATAGTGTTTGATAATGGGACTCTTAGACTTATAACAATTGATGAGGCACATACTCCTTTGATCGTGAATGGAAATTGCCTGAGATTATATCACCATCTAGCTTGAAGAGACTCCTTTATTAAATATCTCTTTGATAACTCTGGTTTTGAAGTTATTAGTGCAGGGAATTCCTCTTCTACACCCCTGATCTAAAAAAAAAACAATAATATATATCTATATATCTAGTATAATAAAATGTTGTTACTACTCTATCATTCTTTTTCCTGTAGGTATCTCACTGGTGATGTTACTCCTCTGGTGTTGTTACTTTAATCATGGAAATTTTTTCTAAGTACTTCACTGGTGTTGTTACTCCTCTAGTGTTGTTACTTTGATCGTGATGATTTTGTCTAAGTACTTCATTGGTGTTGTTACTCCTCTGGTGTTGTTACTCCTCCAATATTGTTACTCTGATTGTGGTGATTTTGTCTAAGTACTTCACTAATGTTGTTACTCCTCCAGTGTTATTACTCCACCGGTGTTGTTACTCTATGGCGATGACAATTTCGTCTAAGTACTCAGGTGTTGTTACTCCTCGGGTGTTGTTACTCCGTCACGATTTCGTCTAAGTATTCTGGTGTTGTTACTCCTCTGGTGATGTTACTCCTCCGGTGTTGTTACTCCCCCAATGTTATTACTCCTCGGGTGTTGTTACTCCCTTCAATGTTGTTACTCCTCCACTGTTGTTACTCCATTAAGGTAAGTTGCCAGGTATGTCCCCGATCGAATTTGTGGATTTGATTGATAATTCATGTGACATGAATCGATATGACCGAGGAAATTCATCCCTTAGTTGGAGGGAGGTACTATAATAAATAAAAAATATGCCATAATTAAATTACAATAATGACTTGTTATTATCATTATTAAACCTTGTGCTAAGCGCGTATACTCCATGATTTACACCATACTTCGCATGATTACCCATAAACATAGGGACTTGAAGTTAGTACTATTGTAATAATGAACGTCGCTTTTCAACGTTGCAAAGTAATTACCACAATTACCACTCACTATTACCATTATCCGCCATGATTTTTCCATACTTCACCATTACACTCCCGATTTCACTCTCACTACACCCCATTGCTATCAAATTTCTCTCACTGCAAATCTACATGCCGACACTCCTCCTCGATGGTCTGTCACTCAGAAGTGTTGTTATAGAGCCATTGCAGAATGGGTGGGTAGGCTGTGAGACACGAACCAGAAAGCACATAGTAGGTTCGACGCAATGCAGATGTTTGGCAAGTCTTCTTGGATGCAGGATGGCATGTGCATTTTGAGAGGCTATAAGGATTTGAAGAAGCTATCACAATTGAATTTGTTTTAAACCTGGAAGGAAATAATTCCTGAGTTCTTGGGTTGGATATTTTTGTCACGGAGGAAGTTATTTCGATTGTCAGTGGGTTACAACGAGGAGGTCAGAAATGGTTCTCTCGGAAGTCTCCTCTGCTAGATTTTCCGGAATTATTTTTGCAGGCTGGGGAGACAACGGTCCAGAAAGGAAGAGGGTATGATCATAAATATCTGCCATACCCATGGGCTAAGGTGGCATATTTTGTTATGAGGTATGTTACCTGCGAAGGTCGGTTTAAATATCATTTCAAACTCCTTGCATGCCTTCGGTTTCATGCACAAGTTCATTATTTAGACATGCCATACTTTCTATGGAGCAGTCTTCACTTAATGGTGCAGTATTCCCACCAGTCTCGACAACCATTAGTGGTTCTCACAAATCATGGGTTGGTTAGATTATTGGTGGTGCACGCGCTGTCTCGAAACTCCATGGCTTGGCCACAATTCACCAAGCTAGAAGAGGAAGAAGAGGCCACAGATGATGTTCTTCCATCATCACCTATTGGCGCAATAGAAATAAACACAATGGATATAGAAGAGAGTGCAGTCGACGCTACTCCACAAGAACCAGTGTCGGCTACCAATTTAAGAGGAGAATCACCACCCTTGGATGCAATTATAGGTGGTGTTGACACACAACAACCAGCATCACTTGTCCAAGCAATTGAATAACCTTTGGTTGAAAATTTAGGTGGTGCTGACACACAAGAACCAACATCACCTGTCTAAGTAATTGAAGAACCTTTGGTTGAAAATGTAGGTGGTGCTGACACACAAGAACTAGCACCACTTGACCACGTAGTTGAAGAACGTTTGGATGGAATTGTAGGTGGTTCTGCCACACAAGAACCAACACCACCTACTCAAATCAATGTGGAACCTTTGGAAGTAACAGGAGCCATAGTCAACACTGCTCCACAAGAACCAGTGTCAGTTGCTGGGTAGAAGGACAATTTGGAAGAAGCACAGGCATAAGGAGAAAAAGGGAGCATAGAACAATTGGTGAACATAGAAGAAGAAGGAGGGCTTGCATCAGTAGGCATTGAGAGAATGGAAATTGTTGAAATTATTCCTTGCTCTCCTTTTCTTGCGTCTTTGACAAAGGGGCAAGGAAATTTCGTTCCCCTAGACACATGGAGAAAGAAAACTCTTCTCCGTCAATCCTAAAATTTGTTGGGATAGTTAGAAGCACCCTTATCAACACTATTAGTCAAAAACGAGTGTCAACTGGTGAAATAATTGAGAAATTTGAGGGGCTGGTGGTCGGCACTACCACACAAGAACTAGTGCCGACTGAAGAATAAAATGAAGAAGCGATGGCGGGTACTACTTCTACAGAACCATTAGAAGAGGATGTTGCTAATAAGGCTAGCCTGCAAGGGCTAGAAACCATTCCTGAGAAAATGGAAGAGGATGGTCAGGCAACAAAGTGACTAGAAGAAGAGAGTTTTAAAGACACTACCCCACAAGACCCTGTAGTGAATCCAGAGCCACAGAAGGAAGACGTAGAGATATTGAGACCTGAAGAAGGAGATGATGGGGTTGTTCCCTGAGTCGAGGAACAAACAAAAGAAATCAGAGTAAAACAGGAACTAGTTGACGACTTTGTCAACATCAACCCCCCAAGCCCTGGACCAGCTATGAGACATGTGGAAGAAGTTGTTGTCAAACAAGAGTTCATTGAGCAATGCGTAAAAAGAAGACCCCCCCTTAAAGAGAGATATCATTCACAATTCAGAGAAAACATGCAGTTGAAATTGGAAATCATTAAATTGAGAAAACATGTACGACGTTTATGAAGAAGAGTGAGGAAGCACAAGAAAAATGTTGCGAAGCCTGAACTGAAACTATTTCAGTGGTAGCATCGACTGAAGATATGCCCACGACTTCAGCGGCTACACAAACATAGTCGTTTTTGCATGTGATCGAGGTACATGAGTTTGTCATGACTGCAGAAATTTAGACATGGCAAGCTACAACAACTTGCCTCCAATGGGGGACCATTCCTTTAGAAGCCCACCAAAAAGGAATAAGGGAAATTCATGAGCAAGCAGCGAAAACAGTCTCTAACTACATAGAATAGATAGAGAAGGAAAAGCAGAAGCATGAGAGACAACAAAAGAGAATTGAGGGACTAGAAGAATAGGTGAAGCTATTAAAGGATGATAAGGAAGAAATGTTTACTTTGGCATAGAAGGTAATGGCTTGCCGACCCCCTGCTCATAGCTACACTCTATTCCTCCATGAACAATATCTATTCTTTTGTTTAGAAGGTGTTCGCCAATAGCTCAGGCATGAGATGGAAGATTCAATGTAGTTTCTGTGCATCTTGAGATGCCACAATATTTTGGATCAACACTTAATGTGAGAGTAATACATGCATGATTACTTTCTAGGAAATGATCAATCATTTAACCTAGTGCCATATGTGGGAGACATTCAATTGAGAGTCTTTACCTCCTACACAGTTAATCAGGTTAAATGGAAGAAGGTGTTCAACAAGTTCAAAGAGAATCAAGCAAATAGGCCACTTGTCATTTGGATGGAGAATTGTCAGCCTTTGAATGTTTATAATAGACACAAAACCCTCTTAGGGATCGAGGGATGAAAAAAAAAGATGTTGGAAAACTAGAAATGATGCTTTGACATATGCAAAAACAAATCTTTAGTTGTCAAGAGGAGGCTCAGGGCAGTTGGTAGAAACGGTGGACGCTATTGTCATCAGCCATCAGGGTACATGAGCCTTTTGGGGCTCCCAATTTTTCTCGGGCTCTAAACAGGGTCCCTCGATATATTGCATGCATGCAGCTTCGTGGGGTCTGATGGATGGATTTGAGGTTTCGATTCCCCATTATTTGGTTGCCAGCCGATCAATATACTCCAGCTTATGAGGTAGTCAAGGATTAGTGGAAGGAAGTCATCTAGACGATGGATATAAGTCTATGGGGACAAAAATGGCTGCAAAATACAATCTTGCCCAACTTCATGTTGATCATCGCACTTTCAACCCCGATCTATGCAGACGATGAACTGCATGAGGACATGTAGTAAGGCTAGTTGGGGGGAGATATTAGTGGCTAGGTTTCCATACTTTTACTCACTCTTTTACCATGTTCTTTTTATCCATTTCATGCCAATAATGGTTAATCGATATCTTAAAACGCACAGGTATACCTCTTATCATGTCTTTATGGATTATTGGTCAATGAAGCATAGTTTTATGGGATTATTACCTAAGCGGCTTATTAATTCATTTATTTTTGCAGATTTGAAGGAAGAATGACCAGGACTGTGATTTACTGAATGGTATGGTCAAAGCTGGTAGTGATATCCTTGAACATTGGCTGCAACGGTGAATCAATCTCTCGATTGACACACTACTATCTTTTACCTTCTGTTGCATTTTGAAAACCACCATGTAATTAAAGGTAGACAACTTTGTAATTCTAGGAACTGTATTATTCACAAAATGTATAAAGTAGAGTTGTGGGCTGTGAAAGCGATGGTTTTTTAGAGTCATTAAGGTTACATGAGAAATACTCTAACTCTAAGTTTGTAACAACATACTTGTGATATTTCTCTAATTAATGACAGTTTGATCTTCTGAGCATATCGAGATTCGTTGATCTCGCCACATCCTGATCAGGGAATTGAGCCCACTCTCTTGACCAGGTGTTGCTGGATTATATGCATGTTTAGGTTTATTTCCGTGAGTTCATTGTTGTTGTGAATGTTTATCAATGTGTGTTGTGAGTCATAATTGTTGTTACTCTTATTTCTATTACAATTATTACTTTATGTTACTCTTATTTGTTGTTATAGTATTGCTTCTTGTTACACATTGAAGAATTTATAATTAATGTTCAATGTTGGGTAGGGAAACTATGGCCTGCACATACAGTTTACGATAGCCTTGAAATAACTGGTAGAACCCCGGGTTGACAATTAAATGTGGATTGGGTGAATTGCATGATTCATACTTGAGCACCAACAACAACCACAATGGACTAGTGCCCCTCCAACCAGTCCATACCTATTAAGAAATCATATAAAAAATAAAATATTCATACTTAATTCCATTATCTACTCAACAATTTATATTAGGCACTTATCAACTTTCGCGGTCACCCTTATCTTCGATCTCATGGCTAGTTGAACTAGCCAAGGTTGTTTAAATTTATCACTCTGTGATTTATATTGTTCTAAGATTTTTGGAATTATATATCTTAAGCTTTCTCCTAGGTCTACTAAAATGGACACAGGGTGATTACACACTTTACCTTCGAGTTCAATCATAGTATATTGATGTTCAACTTGTTTATCTTCCAAAGTAGTGTTAATTCTAGGAAGAATTCTCGCTATATCTTCAACTGTAGATGCATCTTGAATGTTTTCCATTTGTTCTAGTTTTTCACGATAAGGGAATTCTCTATGGTAATGGGCCCCTTTAAAACCCCAACACTACACTGGAGGTTTTTGATTCTTACCAAAATCAACCTTAATTAGCACCTCCAGTTGCTTAGAACCACTATGTGACTGAGTCTTTTGTTGTCCCTCCCCTACAATCCTAGAAAATTATCCTTTAGATGAATTTCTTATTGTTGAGCCTATTACGCTCTTACTGGTTGAAGAATACTTCTGTCTTTCCTTAGTTGACGAAGACTTATTACCTTACCCTTTTTGTTTCTACTGCTGGTAGCAAATTCAAGCTTTTTGAATTGCTTCATCCATGGTCTTAGGGTTGTCAAACTCCAATCACTCCTTTATAGACATCTGCAAGCTAATTATAAAATGTTGTACCTTTTATTTTTCATCCATCATATAAGGTACATAACTCAGTAATGAGATAAATTTTGTAATAAATTCATCCATGGTTAACTGATCCAACCTTAGTTCATGGAATTCATTGGCCTTTTTGTCATAGTACCATTCTGTTAGATATTTATTTTTAAGTATAGTTGAAAATCCTCCCACAATATACCATGTTCATTTATAACATGGATTTCTTTGACTTCCTCCCATCATAATGTTTCCTTCCCTTCAAGTTGGTAGATGGCCAGATGGGCTTTCAAATTACTCTCATAATCATACATCTAGAAATATTTATTCATATTTACCAGCCAAGCTTCAACTCGCTCCTCAGACTCGCCGTCAAATGATGGTGGTTTAATTTTATTGAATTCCCCATGCAATTCCATCTTTTGTCACTTTATTGGTCCTTGAATTATGAGACACATTTTCTGATTCTCCTTCTTCAGTTTCTTTACTATCTCCTGACCCTAAGGTAACACCTTTTTTAGGAATTTTATTTTCTCTTTGTCTATTGAACTATGCTCAATTACCATTATCTGTTGTGGGAGTTGATATTTGATTATATCTTGTAGTTAAACTATGAAGTATTCTTTCTTATTCTTGTAGTAATCTCTCATTGTTTGCTCTCAAACTAGTTATTTATGCTTTCATTTGTTGAACGTTTTCGAGAAGTACTAGAGAGGTTGACCGAGGTTCCTCTCTCACCTACACTGATGTCCCTAGATTGGGTCTAGAGATAGGTACAAATCTTGGTCTTGTATGCGGTAAGGTCCTCTCACCCATTCTACGATCCTCCATTCCCTGTGAAATATTGAATTCAAATTTATGGTTGTTAGGTACATGCAAAAACACATTTTATCTCATTCATCTCATTACCAACTCATTTATTTTTCCACCAAGTCACAATATTGTAGTTGAGTTCTCATACCACTTGTCACATATCCTGGCATTTTTTTTTATCATTACCATATTCTATCATAAAACATATAGGTACATACACAAGGTAAATCTTGGGCACTATATTTTTTCGCAGATCATTTTACTATTGATGGGGCTAAATAATGTTTTTGTTTTTGTTGATGCTATCTATATAAGTAAGGAATTTTTACATACAACTCGCTCTGCAACCTTAGATAGTTAAGGGTCACTGTGTATAAGGTGTTTTTTCAGCATTACAGTGGCGCCCAACTCAAACCCTCGAGAGGTTGTACTCTCACTAGACCTTGAAAAGTGTGAAACACTTGGCAACGATCCACTGCTCATCTCTCTAGGGTTCGATTGGACAATGGGAATGAATTGGATATAGGGAAAAATTTAAGAAACCCCCCAAATTTATATGTATAATAAATGGGCGAATCCCCATGGTATATAGAAAAATGTATAGGCTAATTTTTCATTAATATAATATACATATATAATTTTTTGGTGAATCTTTCACTAAATTATAAAATTTTATTAAATCTTGTCGAAATTTTCACTAGGTTATAAAGTATTGCAAATTCTTGGCTAATCTTCTACGAAAATAGAAAACATTGTAAAATATTGGCCATTCCTTGACAATGTATAAAAACATATATAATAATAAGAAAAATATTTAGTTAAATCATAATATACTAATTTTCCATGTTTTGGAAAAGAAAAATCACGAGTAATGTTTCTCTAGGTTCTTATTATACACTATTGCAAATCTTTTTGCATGTTTTTATCATATTTTACCACAAAGGTCTTATCACATCCCAAGGAGAAACTTGTTGGAAAGGCGCCCTCAAAGGCATGTGATGTTGAAATAAAGAAATTATTTTGCTCAAACTTGGTCTTGATGCATTTAGATAACTCATTCGTATTCTATGTAATTCATATTCTATAAGCTTTACATGAAAATAAGGTGTATGGATAGCTATATCAAAATCATGAGTATTTACATCAAATTCTTTTGTTTTCTCATACATCGGTTTTCTAAAAGGTAGATACTTCTCCAATTCCTCAAGTTCAAATAAACCAACAACTTTAAAATACATTGCTTCCTCATCATATGTAGGTTTTTCACTTGTTTTTTGGATCATAACTATTGTAGTAGTTGTTGCACTTTATTCTATAGTTGGCAACTCTAATAATGTTGAATTGGTAAATAATTATTTGAAATTGCACAAAATTAAAAATGAAAATGAATTAAATATAAATATGCATTGAAACTTAATTAAAAAGAAAGAAGGTAATAACACAAACTCATTAAAAAGCTACAGTTGGTGAGTTAAAAAATATAGCACAAATACATACAATAGTCTCTGCATGTTCATTACTTGGAAAAATATGTCACAAAGCAATCATCATGAAGGGATTTTTCACTTCAAGTATGGTAGTGCACTCCATTCTCAACTAATAACATGTGAGCTTTTTTTGTATTGGTATCAAAGTACGATTTCATTAGATGCTGTCAATCTCATGATAATAGGACTCATATGATGAACACATAGGACCCTAGTGCATAAACCAGTTTTCTCTTCAGTTAACTAAGCATAGCTCATTTTCATTTCTTAACAAACAATAAGTATTTTCAAAGAAAATATAAAATAAACGTAGAAGATTCTATAAGGTGAAGATTATTTTGTGACACCACAAAGTGAAAGGCAAAAAAAAACTTGCCTTAAATAATCAAATATATACATAAAATAATTATTATTATGAAAAACACATTGAATGCCCAAATAATAATCGAATGCATATATTAATCCTAATACCATTTTTTTCTCAAATGAACATGACAAAAAAACAAACAAAAGACATTATTACTCAACAAAAGTATTTAACTTTAATCAAAACCCTTAAATCAATAAAATAATATTAAACAAATCATTCATTAACAAAAGTTTCAATTAAAAATAAAATAAAAACTGGAAGCATTTAAGAGATCATAATTTTTAAGCCAAAATGAACCCAAAAATTTCAAACTTGGAAAAATGATCCAAATGCAACAAACAAACAGACCATTAAGAGTGACCAAGATGTTGGAAAAAAAAACCCTCATCCAATTTAAATGAACTCATTCTTTCTTAGTAAAAGCCTTGTTAAAGTACTTTTTTATCCTTTAATACGAGGACACTACCTATGTGAAAAGACAAATCCTCATCTCATTAAATTGTCACTTCATTTTCTATCATAGACAAGAAAGCGATAAAGTAATAATTAACTATCAAGACATCAATTTTAAAATAATTTGCAGCAAGGAAATGTGGCTTCAATGTTACAATAAAGAATACGAAGTATAGAACATGTTCTTACCTCAAATGTCAAATTGACATATAGTATTAGTAATGTTGTTGTGATCAATAATTTAGAACCTGCACCAAAAATAGAGGAACAACAAATTTAATCAAATAAAAGGAATCACATCATTTGTACTATTCCATTCAATTTTTCTTACACTACCTATGGAACATGTATACAAAAAGAAGTGCCCCTTGGGCCTTCATATATATTGCACTAGATAAAATCTTGTGGTATATCAATTTCCCAGTTCTCAATTTGGTCCTCATTTTCTTCAATCTAAACATAATCTTTTCCAGATGAACTATAATTTTGATCCTCCAAAATATCATGTTCCATATCAATTTCATTAAATAAGTTTGTTATATTGTTTTCACCCCTTCTATCACATTGTGATCACCAAAGAGCTAGTGCTCTTTCGTATGGAAAATTGTCAAGGTCATACTTTGTTACATATAATCTTAAACATATATCCATATGTTTATCAAGATTGTTCCTCAATTTTTACTTTAAAAATGATAGTGCACTAAACATCCTCTCATCCTCCACTGATCCCAAAATCATGGTTTGACACAAATCTTATAATTTGAAATATTATAATATATTTTCTTGTAAGTATTGGCTAGCACCTAAAATTGTCCATAATCTTGTTATCACACCATATTCTAGAGGAATCTCCAAAACATGAAATTGTTTCCACGTTGTTTCAGCAAAGCACATGGCTTGTTGAAACAATTTTGATGAATCCAAAATACCTTGAATATGACTCCCATGTATTTGGACTTTATGGCAAAAAGGATGCACCAGAGTTTTTAATTTAGCCACGAAGTAATATTTTAAAGTGTTTTGACATTATTGATTATTCCAATATTGAGGATACACCATAGACATGGCCTCTAGTAATCCATCTCAAGGAAATCGTCCTTTTATCTCTGATGCTAGTGATTGTGTAATTTCTGTCAAGTTGTATCTTACTGAAATGACAACATTATTGAATATGTCATTTGACATGAAGAATTCTTCGATGAATTTTCTTGTCTTATCAATGTAAAGGAAGGGACCCATATATCAACACACCGCCATACATAATATTCCATTTTCACCAAACTTCAATTTTTTTAGTATTTTCTATATTAATTATTGTATCCCAATTTGAAAGTTGTGGACTCGTAAAAGTCTCCAACATCATATACAAATTGTCCAATGAAATACATGCTAATTTTCTTGCATTTGTGTACTCTGCAATATACATTATGCAACTTTGAGACATTTTCACAAGAACATTCATTTCATATAGCATAGGAAGAATTCCATTCAATGTTAATAATGTCTCTATGTCAGTTAATCGAAAGAGAAGATCTTGATCTTTTTCTACATGGAAGTGATGTTGATACATCACCCCTACCAATGATTGATACTCACTACATCGTATTTGAGTTGGTTCACTCAAAGAGATCCATCTTGTATCAACGTATTTTAATAGTTTGTTTCCATTTGTAAAACCATCTACAAATTTTTGAACTCTGAAAATCGTTTCCGACTACGACAAAAGTATGCATAAGCTTCTTGTACAAGATCCTCAACTTTTGAAATAAATGAAAACTTACTATTTTAAATTCAATATTTATCCTATGAACCATGCAATGAATACTTATCATATATGGTGACTTTGATAGTTGTAGTCTAACTTAAAGGCCATTTCTCTATCCTTGCATGAATGATGATCCATATGCTCCAACAAATATCAATTTTTTCACAATTGTTAAATTATTCGTACTACCAACTTCCTCCAAAATATTAATAGCAAGTTCATAAATATTTGTAGCTGTATAATTCTCCCTCATTTTAGGAATCCCAAGTATATGTGAATGCCTAATATGGTCATTGACCATATAAATACTCATGCAGATCCACAAAGTATTATCAGTAGATGTAACCTCATCCAGTGACATTGAAAAAAACCTAACATTTGAAATCTTTTGTTTTAAATCAACCTTTTCTAATTAAGCTAGATATCTTGCCCAGATCCAACTGCTTGTTATAGACCAATGTGAGGACGGAAATTTGATACTTTAAGAAAAGATAGGCATTTCATGTAATGTCAATAATATGTCATTGGATGACATTTAGATAAGATGTGAAATACAATGCTTAATTGTGTCATCTTGGATAAGAAATTTGTTTCCATTTTCTTTCCAAATAGAGATTTGATGGTTCATGCACTTGCCTCAAGATTCCCTTTCTTATTAAATATTTCTTATATTCATCTTCAAATTTGACATGTCAACATTCCTTAGAAGATTTACATCTAATAATATGTTTCTCCTCACCATTTACAATTATCTTCTCATACACCTTTCCTGCATGCTTCTCTATTGTATCTAACGTATTCTGAAATTTCAATTCCTTTCCAGTTTTCCAACTACATGCAGACTCTTGTTCTCATTTTTTGGAGGTACTTTTTCAATATATGAAAAATTTGAGACCCAATATTCTTGGATGTTTCTCCCTATATCCCATTTTCCCTCTTTTCTTTTGCGTGAATGTGTTTTATCCATTCCCAAGGAAAACCCTTTAACATCTTCATTATGAATTTATAGTGAAAATGAATTTATATCAATTTCATCACTAGGGGAACCTATACTCTCATCTCCTATTTGGAGATTAGACACATTCTCACAAGATTTGACATCTCCTTCCATGATAGGTTGTTCAAATGACTTTGAAGCATGAAGAGAATGTGTATCTTTGGATTGAATCCTTTGAAAGTGTGATAATACATCTTTTTGTTGTATTTTCTTCTTCACACAAATGATATTTGAAATCTCACTGAATATTCCACAATCAATTTAGAAACCAAAATAAAACCCGCATGAGAAAAATAATATAAACTTAATACAATTCTTACCAAGTATAAAATATCTATATCCATTTATATTTATTATATTTTTCATGAAATCAAATTATATGAGAAAAAAACGTTAAAATATAAAATACTTAAAAAAAATCATTAAAATAATGAGTTGATGACAAATGAATTAAGGAATGAAAAATCAATACGAACAATAAAAACATGCATTAAGTTACATATTGTTGTTTAAATTCTTGTTAAAATAAATGTTTGGTCCCATAGGTGATAATGGATAAGCAACTTGTTAGGTCCCTATACTACTAGTGTATCTCCTTATTGTTATTAGTGCAACCCCATTATTGTATTATTGTGTCCATATAATCCCCATGTTGTTATTATTACGCCCCATAGAAGCCCACTATTGTTATTGTTGTGCCCCTACAATATTATTGTTATGTAGGCTTTGATTGTGTTGGGACTCCTTAGACTCCTATATATAGAAAGGAGGTCTTGTCATTTGTATCATCTGAGAATTATTCATTTGTTTAATATAAATGAGGTTTCCCCCTCGAAGAGGCTGATTTTGAAGTTGTTGATCTATCTTTTCTATCTTTTTGTGAGCTGGTTTAATAACATTTGGTATCAGAGCTTTGGATTCTAGAGTTTTGCTACTCCAAACATGTCATTGTCGAATTTTCGCTATAACATTTTCTCCACGAAGTTTCAGAAGCTAAAAAAAAATCCCATTTGAGCCAAAATAATTTTGAAGCTCGGGTCCAAATTTCAGATCTTGTCTCGCTATATTTTCGAAGATATAATCTGAGGAAGTTATGGTTTTTCTAAGCTCTAGAATTCCATCGCAAACAAGCCATCGTGGAATTTTCGTTATAATTTTGTTTCTACAAAGGTTCAGATTTTGAAATGAAAACCCATTTGATCCGAAATCTTGATAAAGCTCGGGCCTAATTTTTAAATCTTGTTTCGCTATATGTTCGAAGATATGGTCCAAGGTATTTAGGGCTTTTGCAGGCTCCCAAATTACACTCCAAACATATGGCTTGGGGCAAATCGTCATAAATTTTTCTCTGAGCATCAGATTGAAATTTCATAAAAATATATAGAAACAAGACGGCCTGTAGTATTATGTGTATCGGTTTCAGGTCCTAAGTTCGAAACAGTGACACATGGCACTTCATACAAGTTTGCTCTACTGAACCAGTCTATAATCAGGTCATCGTGGGAGATTTGGCATAACGCTTCCTTGGAGAATCCAATATTGATCAGACTTGTGTGGTTGGAAAGAGGACTCATAGGGCTAATGGAGGATATAGTTTTATACCTTGGAGATGTGAAATTACATAGATACAACATATTCAATATTGATCTCCTACAAAGTGAGAAAATGTGTGTGGTTCTTTTAAAATTTTGCATAAGTTGGGTTGAAAACTTAGTTTGAAGGAATTCAAAGGGCATAGTGAAGCATTATTATCATTAATTGATGCCCCGAAGAAAGAAAATGGAAAAACCTAGTAAGAAACCTGAAAGCTCTAGCATGACTCATGAAGAAGAGGATGAAATGCAATATGATATATAAAAATTACGAGACCAAGTGCAACAAAATTCACTCTCACAAAAAGTAACAAAAGCTAAGATGGATGGTTTAAATAAAGACGTGGAAGCTAAGATGGATGGTTTAAAGAAAGGCGTGGAAGCTAAGATGGATGGTATATAAGAAAAACTTAAATGCAACATGGAAGATTTGAAGACAGATTTGACAAGTTTGCTACAAGAAATGATTACTAATGGCGAAAGGGTAGTAAAGGAAACTCACGATGAGAAAAAAATAAATGTTAATCATGATTTCATAGACTCTAATGTTGGATTGAAGACACACCATGTTCCAAATATTGATATGAGGAAGTTTGATGGCAAGGATCCCGTAACATGGACATGACAGATGGAGCAATATTTCGATCTCCATAATGTGCAAAACACACAAAAGGTACACATTGAAACTTTATATTTGGAACCAAATCAGTTTTTATGTTATCAATGGCTTTGCTCTCGTAAACAAATTGTCACTTGGGTAATTTTTACGAAAGAAATGATAGCACATTACGAGGATACAAAAAGCAACACCTTTTTTAACCAATTGATCAATCTCAAACAAAAGGGTTCAATGATGGAGCACATTGAGGACTTCCAAAAATTGAATATAAGGGTAAAATATATTCCAGAGGAGCATAGGATTGATGTGTTCATAGGGACTTTAAAGGATAATCCAACATGAGGTTCACCTTTGGGAACCTGATTCATTGGAGAAGGAATTCAGGTTGTCAAGAAAAATGGAAAGAAAAATTATGGAAACAATGAAGCCTACCACTCACAACTATAAAGATGGAAGTTTTGCTGCCCATAGCCTTCCAAAACCTACAAGGTTGACACCACAACAATTGGAAAAAAAGAAGAGGAAAAGGGCTTTGTTACAGTTGTGATATAAAATACACTAAAGATCATAAGTGTGCTAAGAAGAAATTATTTTACATAGAATTTGAAGAAGAGGAAGAAAAGGAACAAGAAACATCAAAAGAAGAGGCTACACACTAGGAAAAGACCCTATAGAAAGAAGAAATGAATCTGATCATATCTTGTAATGCATTGGCTAGAATTACCACTCCTCAAATTATCAATATAGAAGGACATATCAAGAAGAAAAAGGTAATAATGTTGATTGATTCGGGAAGTACCCATAATTTTATTCATTGTAAGATAGCCAAGGAATTGAATTTCTTCCTATATCCAGCACCAGAGTGTCAATTAATGGTTGCAAGTGGAGGAACAATAAATTTCTTTGGAAAATGCCATAATATCAAGATATCCATGGGAGAATATGTATTGAATAACCCAAAGCTTTCCATTCCACTGGGTGGTGATGATGTTGCACTAGGAGTCCAATGGCTACAATCCTTGGGTACAATAACTTTTAATTTTCAAGAACTTTTCATGATTTCTTTTGGAAGGAAAGGAAGTTGAATTAAGGGGTATCATAGAGAAACCAAGAAAGATAATTAGCTCTTACGGAATGACAAAGCTTCTAAAGAAATAACAATGAGGCATAATTGCACAATTATTTTCACTAGAGGTTCCCACATCGAAATCATCTATTTCTCCATATCTTCAAAAAGTCTTGGACAATCATTCCAGGGTATTTGAGACTCCTAAAGGCCTCCCACCTCTTCATGATCATGATGATGCTATTCATTTGATTCCAGGAAGTGTCAGACCTTACAGATATCCCTATGCCCAAAAGAGTGAAATTGATCGTATGGTTGTAGAAATGCTAGAGGTTGGTATAATTCAACTTAGTCAAAGTTCTTTCTCTTCTTTAGTAGTATTGGTGCACAATAAGGATGGATCATGGCACATGTTTCCAGATTATAGGGAGCTCAACAAGCTCACTATTAAAGATAAATTTCCCATTCCTGACATTGATGAATTATTGGATGAATTGCATGGATCAATTTACCTCACCAAGTTGGATCTTCATTCAGGATATCATCAAAATCAGAATGAAGACTAAAGACATTCCAAAAACAACATTTAGAAATCATGAGGGTCATTATGAACTTTTGGTCATGCATTTTGGCCTTACCAGTGCACCTTCTACATTTTAAGGTTTGATGAATTCCATTTTGAAACCCTTCCTTAGAAAATTTGTGTTAGTATTTTTTGATGATATACAAATCTACAACAAGTCTTGGAAAGATCATGTTCAACATGTTGACAGGGCGCTAAAACTATTGGAGGAGAAAAAATTATATGGAAAAAGCTCCAAATGTTTCTTTGGAGTACAAGAGGTGGAATATTTTGGTACTCAGTTAGCTCATAGCTCATCTTATCATCCTCAATCTGATAGGAAAACGAAGATAGTGAACAAATGTTTGGAAGGATATCTTCGTTGCTTTGTATATGATAAACATACACAATGGGTCAAGTGGTTGCCTCTAGATGAATGGTGGTATAACACTTCCTTCCATAATGCAGTAAAAATGACCCAATTTATGGCACTTTATGGATATCATCCACTGTCCATCACACCATCTTTAAAATAAAATTCTAAGGTTCAAGTAGTGGAATATCACATCGAGCATCAACAACAAGTTCTCAAACTCTTAAAGGTTAACCTCACTTTGGCTTAGAATAGAATGAAACAGCAGGCAGATTCACATCGTAGCGAAAGAAGTTTTGATATAGGTGACTGGGTATTTATACGACTACAACGATACAAACAAATTTCCCTGAAGAAAGATAAGAAGGATAATAAATTATCACTAAAGTATTATGGTCCATACAAGGTGTTACAAAAGATTGGTACTATGGCATACAAATTGGAGCTTCCTGCATCTTCCTAAGTGCACCCAATTTTCCATGTTTCATGCTTAAAGAAGGTTATAGGTGAGAAGATCCCAGTTCAAACAATATTGCCAAAACTTGAAGAGGAAGAAAAAATCATATTGGAAACGGAAGCAGTTACAAAAACAAGAAATCGACAACTGCGAAATCGATCAATTTTAGAGTATCTCATCAAGTGGAAGAACTTACCCGCTAAAGATTCCACATGGGAGGATGAGAATTTTATAAAAAGCATCCAGAACTACTCAAGCGTTGAGAGGCAACACTTTTTGAAGGAGAGGGGAATGTTAAGGTCCCTATACTACTAGTGTAACCCCTTATTGTTATTAGTGCAACCCCATTATTGTATTATTGTGCCCATATAGTCCCCATGTTGTTATTATTATGCCCCATAGAAGCCCACTATTGTTATTGTTGTGCCCCTACAATATTATTGTTATGTAGGTTTTGATTGTATTGGGACCCCTTAGACTCCTATATATAGAAAGGAGGTCTTGTCATTTGTATCATCTGAGAATTATTCATTTGTGTAATGTAAAGGAGGTTGACCCCTCAAAGAGGCTGACTTTGAAGTCGTTGATCTATCTTTTCTATCTTTTTGTGAGCCGGTTTCATAACACAACTACTACGTAAGCCACCTGGCATCACCTAGGGAGCCTTACCTCTCTCATTTAGGTCAAATGAAAGGTCTTAAACCTAAGGGGTGAATCCAAAAGTATTAAGAATTCATCCACAGATCATTCAAGGGAAAAAAGTTAAAATATTTCAATTTCAAATCATGAATGGATAAAATTAAAAGACTTTAACTTCAAAGCATGAATATGATTTTTTAATATAAATTTATTTCATTTATAATTGTTTAAATCCTAGTAATGTTCTTTAGTATAATTGTTTAAATTTCGTTACTATTTTTTTTTTTGTTATTTTTAAAGTTTTTGTTTTTTCTAAAGAATAATTTTCTATTTTTAAAATATATGAATGGAGAGAAATTTAATTACCAGTTATAAAGTGGTTGGTAATCTTGAGAAAATTGATTGAATTTGAACTTTTGATCTATGGTCTCTCCATTGGAAATATGCTCTTAATAGATGCCTTAATTGATTAACTCTTAAGATGATTTATTGTTGATATCTAATTAAATTACCCTAATTAGTAGATAATGATAGGCCTTACAATCAACCCTAAAACCTTACCACATCTAAGGTTAGTTTATTTTCCCCTAAAAATGTGTGATGACTACACTCTCTTCTTCCTCTTGATGGAAAAGTAGTGACTCACTCTAACTATCATGCTAAAGTTCAAATATATATTTAACCTAATGATGACTTGAGTAGGTAACATCTACACACCCCTCCATCATATTGCTAAATTCGCCCACACCACTTTTGAGATATCTCATTCATAACAAAAAATTTCCTTCATCCTCAATGTGAGATAAGTGCTAATAATGGAGGGTCACATTAAATAAAGGGTTAACAATTAAGTTGGGATGGACTAAATAAATCAAGGGAAATATTTAATTTGAGATTTATTTTATTTTATTTTCCTTTTATTTAAAGCTAAAAGCTTATATATATTTACATTATGGAAAAAACAGGAAGTACAAACACTATGTTATATGGTGACTTCCACAAGGAAAACTAGTCACCCTTCAGCACTAAGTTTTTCGAGAGTATCATTTAGGCATTCAAAATAATAATAAAAATAGCAAGGTCATAAAACATATATAGACAATAAACTATAGGCCTATAGCTATGGCCATTTATTGATAAACATGTCAGAAAGGAAAAACATATCCAAACCAAACTATTCATGTGGATGGGGGTGAAATTTTTCTAATGTCATGATCTATTCAACATGTTCCCCATGTTCAGAATGCATTGTTTGCAGGCCAAAAGGTTGAACTTCCTCCCTGGGATGATAGGATTGTTTGGAGTGTCCCCAACTTTCCCTCCCTGATGCTTACATGTGTCCTCATTTGTGGTCGGTGCTACCAAGAAGATAATCCTATAACTCCCTTGCACATTGAGTCAAATTTCTCTTCAGATATCCTCAAAGTGTGTAGGATATCTTCATGAAAAGTCTTTTTATTTTTTTACTAGTGCCTAGGATATTATGGTCGTGGTCATCTAATACATCTCAATGATTCTATAGATTTGGTACCTCATGTTATAGAGTGGATTACATTTGATATCTAATCATCAATATGATCGAAAAGTTTATCATCTAAAATATTGCTACAATTTTCCATGACATTTTCTTTACATCTGCGATTAGTTGTTGTGCTTTCAAGACCTAGGTGTGATATCAATGCTCTATAACCTATGCTCTCTATTTTCTCTAGTAAGGTGAGGTTGATCGGAAAACGAGGAAACTCATATTTTCCATATTTTTTATGCCTTTTATTTTCCCCCTTGTTCATAGTCATTCCTCTAACCATTGTGTTCCAAATACATCGTGTTGTTAATTGATAAATTCCCTATCCCATAGTAATATCTATAGACCTAGAGGAGTATCTCCAAGTATTATGACTTTTAAGGCCCTCCATCATATAGGATTTCCCTATCCCTACACTATTTTGAAACCCAAGACAAGACCAAGGATCCTTTAATCTCCTTGAGAGAGGATCATCCATTATAGAGCTTCCCAGTCCATATCCCATAAAATTATACACATGGTGATGATAGCTCCACATGTAGAAGAAAAACACTAAAGTCTGTAATAAGAAAAACATATACTTTGTAGTTCGGATTGCTTGATCTTCTCCATCTCACTTTCTCAAATTCCCTTAAGCTTTAGTAGTTTCCATTCTTTTACTTTCTCTCACTCTCTTTAGGTGTTTTCAATATTCCCCCAACCCCACTCGGCCACCAGCTCCCTTCGCTTTTTTTTTTTATATTGTTTTTTCCATCATGATAATAACAAATTTATCTTATTTTATTTCAATAATCCATTATATTATCATATTTTTTCATATTTTTTTCTTAATCTCTTTATAATTTATAGTTGAATATTATTTTTCCTTATTTGAATTTCAAAAAAAATAAATTCAATCCATATTTTAATATTTTTGAATCCTTTAATTATTTTTCTTTGTTGGCTTCTTCATCTTTTATGGTTCAAATTTCTCATGATGTCTACATTATTCTTTATATGATTTAAAGATATTTTCCATTCCTTGGAACCCATTTTCTTCTTTCATAGTTAATTCCTTTCCATTACTTTTATAGTCTATTTTCATTACTAAACTCACTTCACATTTTATTGCTATATTTTTCCTTGATGATGGGTGGAGTGTCTACTCAAAATATTGGACATTTCAAATATTGACACATAGTTTATTCCAAAAAAAATCTCAACAATGGTTGAAAATGTTGATGATGAAGTGGCCTATGATAGAAAACCTTGTGAAAAGGATAAATATGATAGGATGCGTGTCAAGAGGTTGATTAATGGATCATGTGAGTTCACATGAGACATAAACTGATCAAGTAACATCAATAATGTTAAAGGAAACTATCCAAGTATGAAAATTAATCATGTCAATATATATGACTTGAAATGATTAGAGCGCTACTATCAACTTCATCTTTCTCATAAATTTCATTTAAATCTATGAATTTTGGTCTTCTTGTGCTTGCGGAAGATGGGATTGACATGTCACTTGATTTTGTACTTGAGGTAGATGATGTTGCAGGTCTTTGTGGTGTGCTTGGAGTGGCATTTGTTTGACTGCAGGGCACTGTCTTGTTATTTGTTAACGACGTCACTTGTTGACTTCTTTGTTGATCTTGAATAGGAGTAATTGGAATCGTCGTTGAGGAATTATTAGTTGCGGTCAATTCGCCTTTGTCTTCATGTGGCATACATGTTTTCACATTGATTGTCTTCTCTAAACTTCCATCCCATGCTTTCTTTGCTATGAACTACACATCTCTATTGATTATGACCTTCGTGGTTGATGGATTGTAGAGCTTGTATGCCTTGGATTCATCACTATATCCAACAAATATGCATTTCTCCCCCTTTATGTCCAACTTCTTCCTCAACTCCTCTGAGACATGTGCATAAGCCACACATCCAAACACTCTCATGTGAGTGGCACTATGCTTACTTCCACTCCATGCCTCTTTAGGAACCATATTCTTGACACTTTTGGTTGGACACCTATTAATGGTATATGTTGCAGAGGCGACAACTTTAGCCCAATAATCATTTGGAAAATGCTTTGACTTCAACATACTCCTTTCCATTTCCATAATAGTACTATTATTCCTTTTCGTGACACTAGTTTGCTGAGGTGTATACCTTGTTGTAAATTGCTTGTGAATTCCATGCTCCCTGCAACAACATAGGAAATAATTTGAGATGTATTTGCCACCTTTGTCAGACCTCAAGACTTTGATCTAGTGTCCACATTGCTTCACAACAAGAGCTTTGTATTGGCAAAAGCATTCAAACACTTCACTTTTATGTTTTAGGAAGTAGACTCATGCCTTCTGATGAGCCCCAAAATTGGTAACTTGTTGGGCTCATTTGGCCTAATTATCCTTGTTCAGTCCTTGTTCAATCCTTCATTTTCCATAGCTTATGCATTATTTTCAATATGTTTATGTTATTTGTACAAATAGGGGTAGTCACTCTTCCTAGGTGGCTAACACGTGCTCATTTCAGGTTTTTTGACACATGTTGGAGCAAAACTGAGCAATCATGGGCTAAGAGATAGCCAAGCCCGAGGTGAGGATTCATAGGGGGGTTGTCTATGGCATTAAATAACCCTTCCTCGGGATCTTCATCCCCAACTCCGAGCTCCAAAGACCACTAAAACTAAATCTAGAAGGCAGCCAAGCAGATTTTGGAAGGGACTGTCTAACTCACAGTTTGGACAGCTGAGTTCCACAGATTGAGGAGGCCAGCTAGGGCCCTCGTGATGTATAAATGTTGAGGCCTCAGCCTTCGTAAGGGACTTTTGAAACCATTGCATATTTTGCACCACAGTGCTGCTAGCTTTACTTTGTTCTCTTGTAGCCATTTTTGGCATAACTCTTATGACTATTTTTTGATAATGAGAAGCAGTCCGATTTTACATCAACTCTGAGTTTTCTATAGGAGCCATAGCTCTCAGGGTTGGGCCCAACCTGAGAGCCTAGGGCTTCCTTTCTGTACTGTTACTTTTCCTTCATGCATCACTGTTTCCCTTTATGCATTTGTAACGTATTTCTGTTAGGTAGATTTAGTTATGTTGCTTGGATAGATCACTGTTTATGAATAGAATTGCTTCAGGTGTTTTGGTAAGATAATAACAGAAAAAGCTCCAAAGAAAAGGGACAACCACACTCTCGGTTTCACGTCATCCTTATTGGATCAGGAGCTGGAATTGAAGAAACAGTGCTGCCTCAACAAAAACACTAGTTTGCTTGACCATGCAATCCTTAGTGTATTGTTTTCCTTTGCAGAAATTAGTTATGGGTTTAGATCTCTGAAATGTTTCTTTGCACAGTTGATGTACATGGTTTTCTTTCCAACAAAGCTATTTTTCATTCATGTTATTGATAGTTAGACTAGATTAGGTAGGACTTTGATCATTTGCAAGACTTTGTTGATTCGGTTGAATGTACACCGTGCAGGGCATCTCCACCACTCTTTCATCCACCTAAACGTCATTTGAGCCACCTGTTCCATCTCCTAGCTGGGTTCCTCGTCTCCCATCTGTCCTTTTTCCACGTAAGCCTACCTACTTGCTCAATCGTTGCCTTAGCCTTCTTCAAGCCAAGTCAGCCTTCTACACCTTCTCACCACTCCACCCACCAGTTTCTGGGTTACTCCAGGCCCCTATCCTACCTCCTTATCCATCCATGCACCTTCCCTCACTCACCATTCTCTAAAATCCACTTTTTAAACATCCTGTAGAAATTTCTGAACATCCTGTAGAAATCTCTGAACATCTTGTATAACCCCTACAGACTTCCTGTAGAAGCTAACAAATGAGGTTTCTTGATAGCCAAACTTTGTGAAAATCTCTGGGAGGGTGTTGGGGACTCCTTAGATCCTCTCTGAACCTTCCAAACCTTTTCCAAGCATTCCTCCTCCTTGATCCACCCCTGCACAGTCAAGAACAGTGAAAGCATATGCATGATAAAACCTGACAACTTAATCAAAATTACACAAAGATGTTTTCTTAGGATAGAGGTAGTCTAAGCACATGCATTTTACCTTCATAGAAGTAATGGAATCTCTTTCAATAGTTTGTATGCTCATCCTTGCATCAGTAGGACTAGCTGGTAGAATTAGGATTTGCTAGGGTTTGCGCTTTTCTCCAGATTTTCAATCTCTTTTCGCAAATAGATTAGCTTTCTTCGAGTTAGATTCCATTCATCAATTACAAAGCTTCTTCTAAGAGCTCATAGAAGTTGGCTTAAGCTCCTAGTGGACTTGTGTTAGCTAACCAAGTGACAGCTATGATAAGAGCTAGTACTTGTGCATACAACACTGTCGCTTCCAAGTTTATTACGAATGACCAGGTTCATAAAAGTGAAGAAGGGAGTCCCAGGAGTTGCAGCATTATTGCTGCAGTACTGGAGCCCACCATATGTCACACATCTTGTTAGGGTGCTTCCGCAACATAGGAACCAAGGAATGGGTTCTAATCCCAGCGGTCTATGGTCCTCACACTCCAAGAGAGAATGAAAGCTGTAATGCCCTACTTAATATTATCATGCAAATTTTATTACTGTTTAAATTACCTAAAAATATTGACTAATAATTATCAAGAAATATTGGAACATACCTACATTTGTGAACTATAAATTTATTTACTGATATAAATTTTATTATTGTTATTGTTCAATTCCCAAATTGTCTTCTCAAATTTAATTTTGAATAGGAAATGGTCTCCTTCCATTAATTTCCAAATTAAATATCCATATCTTATCCCCAAAATGTCTTCTCAAATTTACTTGGTAGAAGATATGGTCTTCCCCAATTATTTTCCAAATTAAATATCCATATCTTATCCCCAAAATGTCCTCTCAAATTTACTTGGGAGAAGATATGGTAAGAAGAGTCAGATGAAAGGATAAAGGGGTAGTTATGACATTAATGATAGGTGGTTGAGGTGGATGGGAGGAAGAAGCATAAGAGGGGAAGGATGATGAGAGGGGGGGGGGGGATCATTGGTCTTGGTCTTGGTTTTGGTTTTGGTTGTGGTTTTGGAGGGTTTTGTTTTGGGAGGAAGGTGGAGAAAAAAGAGAAGGGAGAGAAGGATAATGTTTGTTTAACATGGAAACACTACATCTGGTTGGACTTGGGCTCGGAGGGCTAGGGAACCTGTGGAGGTTCCCTGGGCTAGGAAATACTTCCTAGTTGGCTGGGAGGCAAATCCAGTTGGGTAGTCAAGAGGAGCATCCCAACAGAGTCAGGAGCTCAGGAGCATCTCAATTAAGCTATTGGAACATATATTCATTTTTTTATTGATTACTTATGTAAATGATTGAAATGAAATTCTTACTTATTTAAATTGTGGTAAATAAATTTTAACAATATATTATCATCAAATAAATGTTTAGATATAAATAAGTTATTTCCCATCTCATTGTGTTTAAATTTAGAAAAAATTATTTTTTTGGTTAGAGGACCCTAGGAGAGAGCCTCACAAAGGATTCCTTCAAAGTATAAAGAAATCGAGTCAAATGCATACAAAAAAATTATGGTTGATCAAGGGGAGACTTTAACCTGATAATCTCACTCGCAAAGAAAAAATGAGGGATAAGAAGATAAGAACCAGAAATGTAACTGTTCAGGGATATGCAAGTGAACTTGCAGCTGGTGGACATCCAAACCATTAATGGAACACACACTTGGAATAAAAGAAGGGGAGGAGTTCATTAGGTGGCCTCAAAGCTAGATTGGTTCTTGGCATCTAAAAATTTAATTAGTAGAGATGTTTACTATGAAGCCTTGATTTTTCTATGCCTGGGCTCTGACCACTGGCCTACTTGGCTAGAAGTAGACTTGAAATAGGGGCAATAGGATTGACCTTTTCGGTTTGAAGCCTTTTGCTTGCATTATCCATCCTTCCTTGAAAAAGTAAAGGATTGGTGGACCTTGAGTGTTGAACAAGGGATAAATGTCATGCACACATTCTAGCTATGTCTCAAAGAGATAAAGAAAAAGATCAAGAAATGGAACAAATAAGAATTTGGAAATATCCAACATGACCAGGAACAACTTCAGGCTTGGATGCAACAAGTTCAACATCAAATGATAACAAATGGCTGCCTAGGATCCTTAGTAGAGGAAGAAGGTAGGCTTTTGACCAGGATTGAGGAAAGGAGGAAACACAAAGAGATTTTATGGAAGCAAAAATCGAGGGTTCAATGGCTTTGGGAGGGAGAGAGAAACACCTTCTTCTTTCATAAAGCCATGATACAACATAGGAAACATAATTTAATATTCTCACTGATATACCTAGGAGGAAACTGATTGGCGTAGTATGAAGATATGGAAGATCTACTAGTTAACCATTTCCAAAATATCTTGTCAGAACCCCTCCTTAATAGATTATAAGCTATTGATTAGATAACGAGGCACATACCCCAATTGGTCAGCAGAGATCATAATTTGGCACTCATGAGAGCTGTCACATTGGAAGAGGTGGAGGAGGTCGTCAAAGGACTAGAAAAAAACAAAGCATCAGGACCGGATGGATTCACAACAAAATTCTTTCAAGCAGCCTAGCCAATTCTAGGCAACGACATCCTGGAGGTGGTAAAAGAATCCACAAGGATGAGAAAGGTACACCTAGGCCTCAACTCTACGTTCATAGCTTTAATTCCTAAATCTGAACATTCTAAAGAGCCTCAAGGATTCAGGCCTATAGCCTTATGCAACATCATCTACAAAATTCTCTCAACTATTAGGGTATATCAAATTAAACCAATCCTCCCAGCTCTAGTTTCCCTAGAGAAGACCGACTTTGTCAAGGGCCACCAAATCCTCGACGACATAGTCAGAGCTCAAGAAGCCATCCACTCCCTCAAAAGCCTTAGATAAAAATGTATGGTGATTAAGATGGATTTATCTAAAACCTATGACCGCCTGAGCTGGATCTACCTTTTGCGTATCCTGCAAGCCTTTGGTTTTGACCCCCATTGGGTCCATCAGATTTCCTCCCTTATATCCACCAAAATGTTCTCTATCCTCCTCAAAGGATTCTCCACTCTAACCTTCAATGCCTCCCGGGGGCTTAGACAAGGAGACCTGATCTCCCCTTTCTTATTTATCTTAGCAGCAGAAGGTCTGGGGAGATATGTCAAAGTGAAGGCTTAAGAAGGGAAATTTAAAGGGCTGCGCATGTGGGAATGATCTCCCCTTAACACATCAACAATTTGTTGATGACATCATGTTGTTCTGCCAAGCTAACCTTAGAGAAGAAAGGTCCCTCCTATCCATCCTTCAAGACTTCATGAATGCCTCTGAAACTCGGATTAATAAAGAAAAGTCATATATTATTTTCTTTAATATTGCTATTTAGTCACAAGCTTTCCTGGCTTGAATTATGGACTTTCGAATAGGAACCCTTCCTTCAAAATATCTGGGTATCCCCCTTAGCTTCAACTCCCTCTGACTTTCAAATTGGAAGGCTCTTCTCGACTGAATACAAGGTCACTTGTAGAACTGGACCTTTCTGGCCCTCAATATGGTGAGTAGAGTCATCCTTCTGAAAGTAGTGCTACAATCAATCCCCATCTACTAGCTCTCAGGTCTCGCCGCGTCCAAAACAACATGCACTGAAATGATAAATATCATCAAGAGATTTCTTTGGAAAGGGTCACGAAAAGATAAGAAATGGGCCCTCCTATCATGGAATTGGCTAACCAAGCCCAGACTGGTAGGGTGTCTGGGTCTTATGGATCCCTATACTCTAAACCAAGTCATGGGAGAAAAGCTATGGTGGAGATGGATCCAGGGAGGAAACAACCTATGGAAGCTAATATGGGAAAGTAAATACAAAATGCCAACGTCTACAGAAGGGAGACTGAGAACTCAAGAAATAACAAGAGGTTGTACAATATGGGATCTAACAACAGAGAACTGAGATCTGATACGAAACCACAATTTTTGGGAGATCACGGGGGGAGACAAAGTGATGTTTTGGTAGGATGCATGGCAATAAAGGGAAAAAATCTTTATTCGACAGGACCTTGTGGAGATATTCCTATTTACAAACCGATCAACAAACTTGAAAATGAATAAATTCTGGGATGCAGATGCCATATCCACCTGGAGAGGGTGGAAAAGGAGACACCATTGGTCCAATGCACCATATTCTCCCCAATGGGAAACATATGATAAGGAGGTCAATTCCAAAAGACTAACGATTTTTGAAGGCATAGATATTATTAGATGTGGATACAAGAATAAAGGCATGTTTACGATACATGAGAGATATCAATTGAAAGCAGAACACTACCAACAATAATTTCTACCCATATGGGGTAGAATATGGATGGGGTGGTTATGGCCAAAGGTATCCTTCTTCCTCTAGTTCGTTCACCATGGACGAGCCCTTATGTGCGACCAATTACAAAAACGAGGAGTTTAGGGACCTTTAATATGTAGTATGTGTGAGGCACAAATGGAAATGATGGATCACCTCCTAAGCTCATGCCCCTTTAGCAATCAACTGTAGCAGACTCATGAAAACCCCTTTGTCCATTCAGACCAAGACCACTCAAGCATCAAGGCAACAATGGAAAATTGGAGGAAGAGAATATATAAGAGCCCCATTCTCAATAGAGCCTGGGATATTTCCATAGGATTTCTCCTTTGGCCAGTGTGGAAAGAAAGGAACCAGAGGGTCTTCAAAGAAAAAAATTGTAACAGATGTCTAGAAGATTATCAATCAAAACATCTGCGAAACCATTTTGGTAGAGAAATGGTATCCAGAGGACAGGGAAGCCTCGCCTAAGGAAGGCCATATCTTGGCAATGCTCAAATTGTCTCTGCAAATGCTAATGCCCAGTTTATGGAAACTAAAAACCCCTTTCGTTCAATCCCCCTCACACCTCACATGCCCTTTAAAGGAATTCATAAAATTGAATTTCGATGGAGCGTCCAAAGGAAATCCTGGTGAGGCTGGATTCAAAGGTATATTCAGAGATCACCAAGGTCAGGTTGTTCAGTTGTTCGCATCAGATTGTGGGATTGCGAGCAATAACGAGGCAAAATTCAATGCAATCAAACATGGATTGTTAATTGCAAGAAGGGAAAGAATACAAAAATTGGTTGTTGAAGGAGACTCCACTTGATAGATACTTATAAAAATCTACAACAAGGAACACAATGGGAAAAAATAAGAAAGAGTTGGAGAGCAACGAGGTTAGTTAAGGAAATAGGAGATCTCATTCGGGACAAAGAATTCCTCATACCTGTACATGTACATCGCTCAGGGAATGTTGCATCTGATTTCCTGGAAAAAAGGGGATGGAGTAACCTGGGAAAGAATCTGGGCATCTCTGGGAACGAGACAAACTAGGCATAAGGAATGGAGGCTTTGATGGAGATTTTGGGAAAAGATAGGGAAGGAAGTCAGGGACCCTGTTCAGGGTGTGATGGTATACGAGACCCCTGCGTGGATCATTGCCATGCGTAGAGGGACAAGGAACAGGGCAAGTGGGCGTCCCACCCAATGTCCCCACATGTGAGGAAATAAAGACATGGAGAGATTGGAAACAAGTGGCAGTCACACTGGGAACACAAATGACAAAGGAGGGAATACAAGCGGGTAAGGTGGTGAGGGTCGTCATTGTATGCATGCATGGCCTATGGTGGGAGCTCGTCTGTGGGAGTAGAGACTGGAAGCAGGGTGGTGGAATTCGCCTATAGGAGTAGAGTCCGATGTCATCAGTAGGACGACGCCAACAGAGCTTCAGCCAAAGAGGGTTACTGCTACATATTTCAGGCCTTCGTTGTTCTAGAAATGGAGACTATGTTGCAAGAAAGGAGGTTGGATTCGCAAGGATGGATGATGGTTCTGCATGTTTATGGTATAACTTGGTTGAGTTTACTGTTGTTGATGTCCGAAATTTCAATTTCAGTGTTATATGGAATTTTTTTGGCTCAAAGGGGCATGCATGGAGGGTTTGGGTCTGCTCTCAGCATTCAGGTTGAAAATTTTGTTCTTGCACCCTTTAAATGCATGCGTTTGAGACCTGGATGGGGCCGAGGTAGTTCTGAGAGCCTGCGGTCAGTCAGAAAATTTCTGGGCTAGAGAAGAAAGAATGGGGAGTCTGGGGTTCATATTACCAGTATGTTTGTTCAGTTTGTTATAGTTTGGTCTTCGAGTAAACTTCTGCTTCAATGGGGTAGGAATGGGGAGTCGAGGACCCCAAAAATTGGTGTGTCTGGAAATTCTGCCATAACTTGGTCTCCCAGCAAACCCTTGGCCCATTGGGGCATGAATGGGGAGTCTAGGTCACCAAACACCAGTGGGTTTGTTAATTTAGCCAAGGTCTAGTCTCCAGGCAAAACCTTGGCCCAAAAGGGCATGAATGGGGACTCGAAGTATCCCAACACCTATGTGTTTGTCAATTCTATTATGGCAGGGCTTAATTATTGGAGAAAGGATTGACTAGACCTGGGGGATAATAGAGAGTCAGAGGGAGGTAATTCACCTAATTCTGGGCACCGAGAGGACGAAGGCAAATTATGAGGGAGATGGGGGAAATTGGGTTTCACTCCTCAGATAGGTAAACACAATAGTAACTGTGTTCCATAGGGAATGGATGGAGGGAAATACCAACATTTGGATATTTGTTTTTAATTCTTCTGCATACATTACTCTTTCATGTCTGCCTAAATTACTTCTCCCTCTGGCTTCAACACTTCTGCTCCGTGCTAAGACAATAGATCGGGAGGTTCCATGGTCGAAGAAAATTCTAGTTGAAGGAAGCATGGTGAAGGTAGAGGCAGAGCTGGGGAAAAGAGGGCACTGCCGCAATTGTAAACATAACAAAAACAAAGGGAAAATGCCATTGGCCTTGACCAACAAGACCCAGTGGAAGAGAGGCATGAAAATAAGGGAGGAGAATATGAAAAACCTCATGCATGCTTATAGTGGGGGAACCCTAGCACAGGTGAAGTCCCTAATTTTGTCATGGGAGGCGGAATTGAATGCCAAGGCTGCAGCAGAGTCGCCTCCAACAGAGGATTGATAGCCCTTGCTTCTGGACCTTGGACACTCTTGAGGTAGGCAGATTCTCTTCAAACAGTGAGTCCAACTCCATTGGGTCATGAAGAATTTATTGGAAAAAGCAATGACAACTACTAGGAATTTGGAGGAGCCACCACAAACCTAGCAAGAGGGGCCTAGCCTAAAAGATATTCAACGAGAGATCCAAGTAGTATAGGTGCAGCAGTACCACCAGAATGTTTGCCTTGGTCGCATGGAAAAAAAACTACAAAGCCTGCAGTAGAACGAAATTCCAAGGTCGAGTGCAAAGGATCTAAATCCTATAGAATCATGAGATGACTGAGTATCGAGAAGTTATGAACCCCCTGAATTTTTTTTGATGTTTTTGTTACAATGATTTGGTCGGATAACATTAACATTATCAGTAGTAAGTTTAAACATATAGTAGACATAGTAGCTTATATACCCTGGATGGACATGCTCAAACTGTTTATGTTTTGGATAGCATATGACGCTGATCGATGACCAACAACCCTGGTTTCCTTCAAATAAATTGAGATTACTGGAAATATATTTAGTAACTTGCCTTACATATTATTAATAGAAAAGAAAAATATTACCAAGCTTACACCTTTTTTTTTTCATCTTACTATATAAAAAAATTACCTATTTAGCTCGTAGTCCCTCCCAACTCCCAAAAAAAACATTGTTGTTCCTCCCAACTCCCAAAAAGCATTGTTGTTCGAAAAGTGCATGGCTCGTAACCACGCCAAAATATCTCAAATGATGAGAGGATCAATCTACCAACCGTTCTTAAAATTTTTGGACAAAATAGAATATTTAATCACATCGTCATGTATGCTTTTTATCCTTAATTCATTATTTTCAATAATTTAAAGTACTAAAAGATAAACTTTTCTTTATCTTATGTGGCCGATTTTAATTATAAATATTTTAATCATAAACATTTATTTATGTTATATGATTGATTTTAATTAAAAATATTTTATTTTTAATTTACTTTCAATGATTTAAA
>APFE030694870.1:0-15847 GCA_000404065.3 Pinus taeda | reverse complement strand
TAATTAAATTGATTTTTAAATAGCATTAGATTAACAATGTAAAATGTTAAATATTACATTTATATTTACATTTACATTTCGGTTTACATGTTTACATTTTTTAAGGGAGATCTGACCCATGAGGGCAATAATTATTTTATTTTTAATCTGAAATTACAAATAACTTTGAAAAATACATATAAATAACCAAAAACAATTTTATATGAATTAAAATAAAATAAAATTCAATTAATTGAAAGTTAAAATAATATTATTTGAATGAAAAGTTACTTTCTATTTTCAAAGAGAGTAAAGAGATTTGTAATTATTTTATTTAAACTTTGAATTACAAATAATTTAATAATTTAAATTGCCCGTAAATTTGGAAATTTTCCCTAAACCGTAGGGGTTATAGATCATCTTACCTTGATAATTGGCAATGTAAAGGCATTGTTTCATCTGGCACTGTTTCTACTAGGGTAACACCTATCCAAATCTCTAGGAAGATAAAACTGATCCAGATCATGCAACTGGATCCATGTGTTTAGTGCCCCTTAAAACCTATATCTCAACCATCAGAGTGATTTCAGATTCTATGGGCATTGAACTGGCGACAACTAGTTGGGAACTAAAGAAAGAGAGATGCAGTGCGCTGCTGAAACCTGGAAAAAAACTAATAGGGTTTTAGATTCGCAGTTCCTTGTAATAGAGATATGGTGGGCGCTTAAGATGTTGGTTACATGTATGACAGTTCAAACCATTGTCGAAGGGTTAATGGATGCCGAGGTTTCTTCGAAAGTCAGTCTTTGACAAAGTTGATGAAACCTTCAGATCCGATGCTCTATTACTCTCACATTGTTGTTGAGCTAAATCAAATATTCAACTTGCAGAATGGTAAAGGTCAACTATCTTGCTTCTTGGCCGATCGAGATATTGTGCTAGATTTGGTGAGTAACTCTTAACAAAGTGTGAAAAAACATTTTGTAATTAATTTTAGATTTTTTGGAGTATTTCCATATTTTTTTTATTAGATTATGTTTTTCATTTATATCTGAAAGATGACAGTGGATGGTTCCAAACTTAGATTTGAAATTTTTTAATTATTTAAATCATATTTATTTGATTTGTTTGGAGCTTCTCTACATTATTTATTTCTCTTGGAGATCAGATCTTCTATATATGTCTTCAAAACTTCGAGTCAAAAAACTATTATCATTTTTCTCTTAGATGTGTTATTTTTTTTGGTTGAATTCAAATTGCAGATATCGGCAGACATGGTTGCTAAGATACTATGCTAGATTTGGTGAGTAACTCTTAACAAAGTGTAAAAAACCATTTCGTAATTAATTTTAGATTTTCTGGAGTATTTCGATTTTTTTATTTATTACATTACATTTTTCATCTATATCTCGAAGATAACAATGGATGGTTCCAAATTTAGATTTGACATTTTTTAATTATTTAAATCTTATTTATTTGATTTTTTTGGAGCTTCTCTACATTATTTATTTCTCTTGGGAGATCAAATATTCCATATATGTCTTCAAAACTTCGACCCAAAAAACCATTATCCTTTTTCTCTTAAATGTGTTATTTTTTTGTTGAATTCAAATTGTAGATATGGGCAGACATGGTTGTGAATGCAACTTTAGCAGCCATGGCCAAACACAGAGGAAAGCATGGCTTAAAGGTTTATTAGGTTGCTTCCTCGGTGGTTGTTGGTACCATTTCATTGCCATCCTTTTCTCCTAGAAATCCATCATTTGTCTATCTTTTTCTCCCATAAACCCCTCATAGTCCATTGAAATTGATTAATCAAAGCATTATAGTTGTTATTTTACATTAAATTTAATTTGTGAATTTTATGTTAAAAATTAGAAATTTTCAACAAAATTACAGGATGTCATGACTTCCTATAAATGGTTTATGATGTGACATGTGGCATGGAAGGAAAATCAAAACAAAGGATAGGAACGTGATCTGGAATGTACATACATGGTGAAAGATCTATTGAACAGCAAATCTAAAGCTCCTGGGTACATGGTCAATGCTGGTCAAACCCAGCCTTTTTGGTCACAAAGGCAGCAAAAAGCCAGAGTTTCCCAAACTAATTTCGTTTTGCTTTGGAAATTAGTTAAGATTAGAAAAGACAAAAATCACTCTTTTTTGTAAAAGTAGAAACATCTGCATAATGTATGTACATTCAATTATAGAGGGAAAGTTAGTGAATATAGGATAGGAGACAAGCAGATAAAAGACTGCGTATTGTATTGTCCAGAACGGTTGTTATTCTTGTGTATTGTTTCCAGAAAATTGCTCTTGCATGTGATTTCAATTTCAGAACTTAATTACAGGCATCGTTTTACCATTACAGTGCTTATGCGTTAACGTTTTCATTGCTTGAAGTTTCCTAAGTGTGCCATTGAAGCGTGGACAGGCCCTACGTGGAGATTGGTATACTTTTATTTTCATTTCCATAGTGTTTTCGAATCTGAATAGTGTGAATAGCGTTTAATGTTATTTTCTTGCCTTTGAGTTTATTGATTTGATTAGAAGTTCATGCAAGTAATATTCATGGTGATAGCTTGAGAATTCGATTGCTAGATCATTGAACAATATCTTGTAAAAGATTTGATCGATCATTGGATTTTGAAGTATCTCTGTGGACTCTGTTTTCATGCATTTAAAATTTCAGTGTGCTTAAAAGAGCTTTTGGTTTTCATGAATGCTTAGTGTGTTAGCTGGAAAGAGCTTTTGCGAATGATATCCTTGTAAGAGGGTTGAAAACTTAGACTAGTAACACGTTGTTTCTTTAGAACAGTTAGTTAAATTAGATGATCTGAGTGTTAAGGTGTGAGAGGAAACATATTTCAATCTCCTGTAAAGGAGTGTTGTAGCCTGTCACAGTAGAAACTTAGTTAGGTAGATGAGATCCTTTTATGTCTATAGACTTTAGACAAGTGCCTCTAAGCTTACCTATCTTGGTTGATATTAAATCTAGTCTAATCTAGCACCCTACATTGGCCACTACATTTTGGCGTCGTTGCTGGGGAGGCACAGTTAGAGGATTTCGAAAAAAAAACAAAATATAAAAAAAATTAAAATAAACAAAAAAAAACAAAAACACAACATAGATTTGATTTTAATTGTCATTATAGAAGTCATGTTTGCTTATGCCTAGATCTAGAGATAATAAAGGTAGATTCATAAAAACCCCCCATCCAAAAACTAACCTACCACTAGGAGCAGACCCTTTAGGAAAAATTGAACACACAAGACCAGCTGAGGAAGTCACCATACAAAAATTAGAGGATAAACACAAATCAAGCCAAAGACTTACACTTATTGAGAGACAAATCCTATTGGCACACGAATCACAGAAGAAACATATCCCTGAATCCTCTACAAAAAGAGAAAGTGGAAAAATAACACAACAATCTATAGAACAACTCTTTGGAACAAGTGACATTGAACAAACAATTAAATCATCGGAGGAATCTATCAAAATGGTTAAGGAAGGAGGAGGATCAGCAAGAAGACCCACCCCTGAACAACAACAAGATCAAAGAGAGGAGGAAGAGTCAACCTTTAAATTTCCTATTCACTAACTAGAAGACAATCATGATGAGGAAATAAAAATGAAAAACATACCTCCTTCTGTGTTACCAAACTTTTATGGCATGGCTTCAGAAGATCCAGATTCATTCTTGTTTGAGTTTGACATTATATGTCAAACATATGGTTACACAGATGATGCCCATAGGCTTAGACTCTTCCCAGCAACATTAAAAGCATCAACCACTAAGATGGTTCATGGGATCTTTGAGCATGCAAAACTGAATTGGGATGGCGATTGAGAAAATATTCTAAAGAAATACCACCTTATGTAGATTGAAATTATCTTAAAGATATATCTTTAGGATGAATCAAACAGAGATGAAAATTAGAGGAGTACTTGAACGATTTGCTTACAATTTACAAAAATCAAAACATCGATCCATGACTCTTGATCTCATTCAAACAATATTTTTGAAGGGCATTTGAGAGGAATACTTAGATGATCTTAATTTGATGGGCAAAGGTGATATTTCCACCTTACCTTTCGAATAAATTGCTAATTTATGTGAAAAGTATTCTAGGAGCAAAGCCAAAATTGGAAAAAGAACCATATCATCCAAAGCCACAAAATCTGCTTCAGAAAGTGTCACAAGAGCTGAAATAGGAAATTTGTTAGAGGAGTTCAAAACAGATCTATTGAGTACCTTAGGAACTCAAATTGACACTCTCAAAGCTAAGAAAAGACAAGAAGAGGAAGATCAAATGATGGATGTCTTTTGTCCAAAATGCCGGAAGAAACATGCCTTAAAAGACCGCCCATTAGAAAACATTCAAGTTTGTGCCTTTTGTACTAAAAATCATGATATATTTCATTGCTCTAAAGTCAAGATTTTGCAGAATTGTAATGTGGCAGCTAACACAGATATGGAGAATGTGTATTTCATGGGTGCAAAGAGACCATGGCAGCCAAGACCTCCACCTCAAGGTATGTTCCCAAACCAGAATTTGCAATTTCCTGCACAAGATCAGATGTATGCTCAGAATTCGTGGAATGTACCCATGCCATGGCAGCACCAAAATTACCCACAACAACAATGGAGACCATCTCAGCAATACTCTCAACAATATCAACCATATCCTCAACCATACCAACCATATTCACAACCATATCAACAGTATCATCAGCCATATTCGCCATATCCTCAACCATATCAGCAATATCCTCAGCAGCAAGTTGTTTACCAACATCAACCCCAACCCACTCAACAAGCATTGCCTGCTCCTCCACCAATAAATCCACCACAATTACAACTTCCATCTAACCAACAACCTCCTAAACCTACTCAAATCCCTGCTCAACCTGTACCAAATCCAAATAACAGAGCAGAGGGGCCAGCTTATAATGTATATGAGGGACCATCATTTCCCACATTACCTTTGCAAAATATCAATTTAAGGTCTAGTAAGGTACTTCACAAAGAATCTCCAATAGCTGATAAACAAGAGGAAAACGAAGAAAATGAAAATGAAACTCCAATTCAAAAGAAACAAAATGATGACATCAAAAATAAACAAATGCAACCCTTGCATCCACCACCTTTTCCAGACAGATTGGTCCAAACAAAACTTCCCATGTCTATACCACAGTTTGATGTTTTAGATGAGCTAAAGAATGTCTATATAAAAATTCCACTACTGCAAGCCATAAAAGACATTCCCATATATACTAAAGCCATCAAAGAACTGTGCCTTAAGAAGCCTACCAGGAAAAGAGTTGATCCACAAACTATTCATGTTATTGGACATTTAGCTGGCCTTATGACAAACACCATTTCAATGGAAAAGTATGTTGATCCCGGTATTCCCAGAGTCACTACAATCATTAACAACATACATATTCCAAACACTTTAATTGACCTTGGGGCCGCAATAAATGCGATGACTCTTGAAACAATGAAAACACTCCAGCTCACAAACTTGCAGCACACAACAATTGTTCTAGAACTTGCTGATAGGTCTAAAGTGATTCTTGAAGGGATTTTGGAGGACATAATTGTTTCATTGGACTCTTGGGAGTATTTAGTGGACTTTTTAGTTCAACCAAAATCCAATGTAGGAGGACACCCTATCATCCTTGGTAGACCATGGTTAGCAACTGCTGATGCATTCATAGGATGTAGATCAGGTAATATGATCATTTCACGAGGAAATGAAAGAAAACAACTCACTCTTTACCCATCAACACAATCACCAGTAGTAGCACACAATTTATGGCTTGATGATAAATACAATGATAAGGCAGAAGTTCAAACTGTTTTCAGCATCAACCAAATCTATGATTTTCAAGAACATAATAATGATGATTTAGTAGAATTGTTCCTTTCTCAACCTAATGTTTCTGAAGAATTGAGAAATAACCAATACCATGCTGCAGATGAACTTTTGGCACAAAATTTTCAGGAAACATGCACCAATTCCTTGCAAACAACATTTCAGAACATTTTTCCTATACAATCTATCACAAACACACAGAGCAAAACCATAGAGATTAGTCCTGGAAAAACTTTGAATATTGGCACTCACCTAGACTCATCTCAGGAGGAAAAATTGATTCAATTATTGAGAAAATACCAGAAAGCATTTGCTTTGGAATACACCGATATGCATGGAATTCACCTTGAAACATGCACTCACCATATTTATATGGATAGTAATATCAAACCAGTGAGGCAACCGCAGATGCAGATGAATCCCATGCTTCAGGATATTGTTAGAGAGGAAGTACAAAAACTGTTGAAAGTCAATTTTGTCTATCCTATCTCTAACAGTGAGTGGATATCCCCATTGGTTGTAGTGCCCAAGAAAAATGGTAAGTGGAGGATTTGTGTTGATTACAGACAATTGAACAAAGCAACCCTCAAAGATTATTTCCCACTACCATTTATTGACCAAGTGCTAGACACATTAGCTGGGAAATAATCATTCTCATTTCTTGATGGTTTCAGTGGCTACAACCAGATCAGGATAGCCTTAGAGGACCAGGACAAAACCACTTTTACTTGTCCTTGGGGCACTTATGCTTATAATGTTTTACTATTTGGACTTTGCAATGCTCCAACTACATTTCAGAGAGCTGTATTAGCTATTTTTTCTGATTTAGTTAATGATTGTGTTGAAGTTTACATGGATGATTTTTCAGTGTATGGTAATTCATTTGAGCATGCATTAGAGAATCTTGAAAAAGTTTTGAAGAGATGTATTGAAGCTAATCTATCCCTGAGCAATGAAAAGTGTTTTATGATGTTAAATGAAGGGATAGTATTAGGACACTATATTTCTTCTCAAAGCATTAAAGTTGATCCATAAAAAATCCAGATCATTTTCAATTTTCCAATTCTAAAGACTCAAAAAGAGGTAAGAAGTTTTCTTGGGTATGCAAGCTATTACAGAAGGTTTATCGAACATTTTAGTAAAATAGCTTTACCTTTGCTTAAGATTCTAGCAAGAGATACACCTTTCAACTGGAATGATAATTGTTAGCAAGCATTTGAAACACTCAAAGAAAAGTTATCAACCACACCAGTCTTAAAAGGACCTAACTGGAACCTACCATTTCACATCTTTACAGATACATATGATACTGCAGTAGGTGCCTCATTAGGCAAAAAAGAGGAGTCTTTTCATTATGCCATCTATTTCATTAGTAAAAATCTAACACCTGCAGAATTAAACTACACAGTCACTGAAAAAGAAATGCTTGCAATCATACATGCTATGAATAAATTCCGACATTATATAACTGGTTATGAGGTTTTTGTACATACTGACCATTTTGCCATTAAGTATTTAATGAATAAACCAATAACTAATGGCAGAGTTACCAGATGGTTGTTATTATTACAGGAATTTAATATCACAGTGTTAGATAGACCAAGTAAGGAGAATCAGGTGGCAGATTTTCTTTCTAGATTGCAAAATCCAGGTGAGGTTGTTCTGGTTGAAGATTCTGTTCCAGATGAAAATTTATTTGCAATTTCAATAGTGAATCCTTGGTATGCTGACTTGGCCAACTATTTGTCCACAGGAAGAACACCTCCATATTTTACTCCAAAGGAAAAGAAGAGGTTGAGCAAACAAAGTGCTAGATACTCATGGGTTAATGGAGATTTATTTTACATTGGTTATGATATGATTATTAGACGATGTGTAAGAAATGATGAAATAATTGATATTTTAAAATCTTGCCATGATGAACCGTGTGGTGGGCATTTTGCAGCTAAAAGAACAACATTTAAGATTCTTAGTCTTGGATACTACTGGCCATTTATTTTTAAGGATTCCAAGAAGTATGTGAAGAGTTGTGATAGCTGTCAAAGAATGGGCAGGCCAACAACTACAGATGAAATGCCACTTCAGCCTCAAGTACACTTAGAGCCATTTGAAAAATGGACTCTAGATTTCATAGGACCCATCAATCCAACTTCCAAAGGTAAAAAGTACATCCTAGTATGTACTGATTACATGATAAAATGGCTGAAGCCAAAGCACTAGTCCGGGAAACTGAACAAACAGTGGTAAACTTCCTTTTTGAAGAAATTTTTGTAAGGTATGCAGTACCAAGGGAGATAGTGACAGATCAAGGTACTCAGTTTACTTCAAAGCTAGTTAAAGACATCACAGAAAAATATCAAATCAAGCACAGGAAAAGTACACCTTACCATCCACAGGCCAATGGCCAGGTGGAATCCACAAATAAAACATTGGAAGGAATTATCACTAAGACCGTAGCAATGAACAGAAAGAATTGGGAAGAGAAGCTCAAATATGCACTCTGGGCTTATAGAATCACGTGGAAGAACACTACAGGATTTACACCATATCAGTCGGTGTATGGAAAAGAGGTAATGCTTCCTATTGAATTTTAAATACATACTTATAAGATGGCTACATATTTAGGAATTGATCTCAATGAATACCAACAAGAGAGAATTCAACAATTGAACCAGCTGGATGAAATGAGGCAGTAAGCAGAGGAGACAACACTCCTAATGCATAAACAAAGGAAGCAGTGGAATGATGCACACATAAAAAAGAAACAGTTCAAAGAAGGAGACTGGGCTTTACTCTTTGACTCTAAATTCAGAGATCATAAAGCCAAATTTATCACACATTGGATGGGCCCATGTGAAATAGTTCAAGTTTATGAAAATGGGTCAGTCAAGCTTACTACCATTGATGGAGAAGGCCACCCCTTTTTTGTCAATGGCCATAGGTTGAAACTCTACCATAAGCCCATCAGCAAGGAGGATTTTCTTCAAACTGTATCTAAGCAAAGGGAGGTTGAGATATTGCAGCGTTCAGCTGTGATATCTCTACCTTAGTTCATTTCATTTCAATTTAAAAAAAATAAAAATAAAAATATATATATATAATAATAATTGGTTTAGATGTGAAAACCAGACTCTCGCACACTCTAACCCAAAATTCTTACTTGAAAACCAATTCTTTGGCTGGTAAGAATTCCTTGTTCTATTTGTTTACTGTTTGGTTCATCGCTTCAATAATGACTTGAGGACAAGTCAAAGCTTCAGTGGGGGAGAAGCATCAGCATTTTTGTTTTCCTTATCTCATCTCCTCATCGTAAATTTTCAAAGAGTTTGTTTCAACACTTCAGTATTTCAATAAAGAAGTTGTTTTTGTCTTTGTTCTAATCAGAGGGACTTGTTCAAGCAATATGCAGTGGGACCTGTTCAAAAGGCTATGTTACCAGAACCAATATTAGAGGGACATGTTCAACAAACATTAAACGAACCTGTTAAAGATTGCTACATCAGGCTACTTCAACAAAGTTTCAACAGAGTTTCAAAGGCTGCTTATCATCAAGGCTACATCAACACCAAATATCAAGGAAGCTGCACACACATAGTTTTTCAGATTTCAATGAAGCTGCACAAACATTCTTCAGATCTCAGAGGGACCTATTATATCCAATTTCATCTCAGAAGGGACCTGTTATGGACAGTGAAGATTAGTCATATCTGGACAATAAAGATCAGTCCTACCTATGCATTCCAACTCAACTCTTGGTCAACCAACAAAGTGTAATGTATTGTTGCAATTTTTATTTTTAACATTTAAAATTCTTGAATTATTTTAGTGTTAAATATGATGATTATGATTGCTTATGATCAATTTTAAAAACACCCCTATACCCATCACCCTTGTAACATTCCTAACTACTATCATTTCCCAACACACTCTAGCCTATCGCCATATTCCTCCTACGATTTTTAAATCTTCTCCTACACCACCCTTCAAACCTTGTCAATAACTCCTCATTCTCGAATCGGCCATCAAACCTTATCATCGATCCATAATTTTCCTAATCGGCCAAGTACCTGTTATCACTCAGGTTGTTCCCTTCTTCTTGAAGGGAATACGACCGAGGTAACCACTGACCAATATTTTAGCTACAGGTTCTAGCCTACCTGCAACCAGAGAGGGCTCTCTCTTTGTAGTTTAGCTTTGTTGATGAATGCTTTTAGGCTAGTTATGGTGTACTGTTTTGTTTGAAGTTGGTGGGTTGGTGAATTCAGATAGAACTGGGATACAGATCATAGGACAGTTTGTTCCATTAGGCAATGGAGTTGAGGTACTTGTGCTACTAAAAGTGGATTTATGAAGACAAAGTATTGCTGCAGAGCAAGTTAGGCATATGTGGAAAAATTTACCAGATTTTTTGATGAAATTATGGAACTAGTGAGTGAAAGGCAATTAAGAATCTTTCACTATGCTAAATGAAGAAACATGGAGGTATTGCTTAAGAGCAGCTAAGAATTCCTAAACAGTATTCATCATGACAAGATTAGTTCAGACATGAGAAATTAAGAATTCATATCTATGGCTAATCCAGAAGAAAACATATTTAGAAATAGAGATTGAGCATAGGGTGTTTAAAAACAAATCATAGGCTATTCTTTTTCTCTACTTACTAAGATTATGAAATCATAAGAGTTATGGAATACACAGAAAACACATACACAGTTAAGAGAAACTTATTGATTCAGCAAATGACACAGGAATTCTGCAACAAAACAGAGCTTTAAATATCCATCTTCAGACAGCGTTAGAACCAGAAATCTCCATCAGCAATTTGTATTATCAAAAATGTCTCCAGAATACAATAGAGCTCTTCAGAAAGAATTACACTACAACCAGCCCTCAATGCGTTATCTGAGGGGATATATATACAAAATAGGGTACAAAATATCTCAGTAGAGAGTTATTGTGCAATAAATTGCACCACCAACTCTCTTACAAAAAGTAAATGACAACATAAATATAGAATTTAATGCTGAGATAGCTGATATTTTTCTGTCAGACAGTTTTGACTTTATGGCTCTGGAAAGTAGGTTGTAGGTGTGCCTTTAACTTTGCGTTAATTGAGCTTGCTGTCTGGGTGCATTGCTGAGTCATTTGTACGGCTGCTTGCTGTACCTGTATGCTGATCTGCCTGCTGACCTGTAAACTTTGATTTTTCTCAAAAAAGGCAAAAGCAAAGTGGAATTATCTGGGTAAAATCTCCAGCATTGCTTGCCACCAATCAGCTGGGAGTAGCTGATGCCTCCTCATTTTTACTATTGTTTCATCTGCCTCTGTATGTCTGTAAAAGTTTGGAGGGACTTCAAACATATGATTTATTTCATGTTCAATAAAGAACATATTTTCCAGCTTGTCATAGAGAGATTGCCCAGAGGGAGGCCCTGCTTCTTCTGTGGAGCTGCTGGATGCTGTGATCTGGTTTTCAACATAATTGTTGATCCTTGTCATATATTGATTATATGACAGTAGTTGTCCTGTGCCAGTCACTAGGCTTGGCAGTCCTTTGTCCTGTAGTATAGCCATTTTTGCTCTAAATTCATCTATCTCTGCCTTCATCTCCTAACATTTCCTCTCCAATGTTTGAGTAAAATTCCTTAAGGTCAATACCTTTTTGGCTGTGAGGATCGTATCTGTTCTGCTGCTTATTTGTAGAGCAGCTAGTTCCTCTCTAGTGCGGTTATTGAGGAAATGAATCATTCTGGTGGCCTGCTCAGGCATTATTCCCAGGGCTGTCCTGGCTCTGTGAATTTCCACATGAGCTACAACTATTAGCTCAACCGGCTCAAAAATTGCCTGAATGGACCTCCATTGGTCCTGTATAGATTGGCCAATTTTGGCCCAAATAATCTTCTTTATTTCTGCTAGTGTTTTAACTAGTAGCAACTCTTTTACCAGAGTTTTCACTTTGGCCTCTAAGGCCTTTATTTCTCTTTGCTTCTCTGCCACTGTCATCTTCGATTTATCATAACTGGCCTCCAGCTTGGCCAATTTTTCCTTGGCAACATTTATTTCAGTGACTTGAGTTTCCAGCTCTTTAACAACTTTCATCAACTCCTCCATGCCCATGCTGGATTCTGCTGCTGCTGTTGCCTCTACCGTTGCTCCTGTTGCTGATGTTGCTGTGGTAGGTGCTGGAATAGCAGGAGGGACTGCTGCTACTTATGTTGGAGGGGCAGGTTCAAGATTTGTTGATGTTTGAGGGGGCTGGGAGGCTCATTCCCCTTGCTTGTCCTGCAGTGCTTTTTCTAATTCTGCCTCCATTTGTAATATTCTTTGGTTCATAACCAGAAGCAGCTCCATAGCATCATCTACTTGCTTTTCTTGTGCAAGTTTTGCTGTTTCAGGGTGAATGGTAGGAGGCAATTTTGCATGCCTTCTTAGTGCAGCAATGTCATCCTCTTTCTTCTTTATTAGGGCTCTAACACCCTTTGGATCCTTTGGGTCATGTCCCAAATCAACTATTATGTCCTCCAGAGTCTTTATTATGTTGTCCTTTGCAGAGGAAGACAACCTTTCAAAATCAAGCTGCCTGTTTGTGTTCTTCAAGGCTTCCTTTAGCTGATGGGCCAGCATTGCCCTGTCAGCAAGTGTTGCATACACCATTTCCCCAGTCTATTTGTGCAGCTCAATCTGATCCAGGGGTTGTTATGTCTTTGGACAAGGACCTCAGGTTTGTTCTGTAGTAATCTGCTGGGGTCTTTGGATGTGGGACTTTAGGCTTCAGATGGGTGAAGATCATCTTTTCTTCCTTCAGATCATAGGCAGCCATCAATCTTTGCTTTTTGGCTGGATTTGTACTCAGGAATTGCTCATAGAGCTGCACTCTTATCAACTCATTTTGTGCCTTGATCTCTTTGAAGCCTTCTTTGACTGTAGCTGGTTTCTTGCCCTGTTGTCTTGAGGAGGACACCTCTGTGGTATGCTGTTGGGCCTGTTCTAGCTGAAATGAGCTAGTGGCAGTCTGTTGGCTTGTTTGCCTTTCTTTGCTGTGGCTTTCTACGAGTTCCTCACTTATGTCTCCTTCTTCTGTTTCAGGGTCTATCCTCGGCCTCTTGGCCTTTGGTTGCTATGATGACCCTGTTGGAGGTGTGACCTCCTCTCTGTCTCTCTTTTTCCCTCTCTCATCATTGAGAGGAGTCTGCAAAACAGGGTTTTGAGGTTGTTCAGTCTGCTGAGGAGGGAGGGGCCTACTCTGATTGCTGATCCTTTGATGTGCTAGGTTGCCCTGTCTCTACCTCTTGCTGTTCATCCATCTTCTCCTTTCCCTTGGCTGTAGTTGTTGTTGCTGGAGCTTGCTGGGTGTCCTGCATAGCTGGAGTAGTAGAGGTGCCTTCTCCTACTTGGGCTGGTTGCTTGAACAAGACCTGTTGACAAGAATCTAAGTCAAGAGTTTTTTCCAAGTCCTTTACAGTCTGCTCCATTATTTCTTCCTGAGTCAATTCCTCTACTATTGATTCAGGTACCCATTCATCTTGATTAGCAAAGTGTTGTATTTGAGAGATTGGGCAATGCTTATAGGCCAGCAGCCTATATTTGACCCTCCTGGCACTGATGAAACCTTCAGGGTCATAAGGGACCCACCAGAAGCTTCTTTTGAGTTTGAGCTATTGTCCTAGTATTTGATCAACTTCTTTCCAACCATCTTTTTTTTTCATGACAAATGGGCCTAGGTGGTCCCTGAACTTTAGGTTGGCTTTCTTCTTGGCACTGTGAAAGTGTGTCAAATCAGAGTTTATAAGCTGTCTGTAGTACTCCAGGGCAAATAGCCTCATAGGCACATATTTTGGGAGCCTGTAGGGACAGAGCTCACAACCATAAATTCTGATGACAGTGTGATTTTGGTACAAGTACCAATCACCAATTTTGTAACTCCTGGATAGCTGCAAAATTTTCTGCATATCCTTGGACAATCTGATAGGAGGGGTCCTCTTTAAGAGGCATGTGACTGGATACACAAACTGATCAATGAATTCACAGTATGAGTAGGGAGAATTCTGGACTTGGTGGAAGACTGAAGACCAGAAGATAACAGACCTCCTCTCACCCTGTGAGTCTAGCTTCTTGATTGAGCACTGGAAGCAATCTATTTGGTAGTAAAATAATAGGTGATAGATGTATGAGGAATATTTGAATATTGCCTCCCTCTTCAGTCTTGTCAATTGATCATGTATCTTATTGGCAATGTATTTGGCATAATTTTACTTCATAGCAGGGGGCTTCACAAGGCTATATGCTAAGAGCATGACCAGCACAGTTAGATCAACATGCTTATTTGTAGTGAACCCCAGCATAGAGGTTAGCATGTCTACCAGCAGCTTGCCAACCTCATTGAAATCTGCATAAGAAAAAGGAGGTGGCCCAGAAGGTTGGCAGTCTGCCTTCATGAATTTCTTGGCTATGGCAGCAATGTCTATGCTAGAGAGCTTGGAGCCCTCATCTAGCAAGTAGTTCATGGAGAAGGGGTATAGCAGCTGGGTCTGCTTGTAGTTCAGCATCTGGTTGATGGAATTTGGAGTTATATAAAAGAGGATGCTCCCAGATGGAGACTTCACAGCCCTGAATTTCTGGTCATAATATTCTGCACAGAGGTGGATGACTTCAGGGAAAATGTTCACAGAAGGGAGGAAGTAGGTGGGCAGATTAGATTACTAGATTCCATACAAGTCACTGTTGTCCAAGTGACGTTTCTTAGCTGGTAATATGTTTGCAAGTGACTTCTGTTTGCCACAAAGTCTGTAATGAGGGCATCATTGTCCACCAGTGGCATAGCTTCCAGTTCTCTGTTAGGTGGATTTATAGGAACTACATCCAGAGCAGCTGGAGTGGCCATTGTCTGGTTTTAGCTGGATGTTTACTGTATTTCAAGCTTGATGTAAATGCTGAGGAATGCCTGCTGATCTCTATTTGTAGTGAGCATTTTGGTAGTGCAAAGAGGCTGTTATAGGCTTAATGAATCTGTGAGGCACTCTGTTTTGAAGAAGCACAGTGTGTTGAGCTAATTAGCTGGTTACTTGCAGGGACTTTGTTTTAGCAGGGGTGAGGGAACATGTAAATTAGTTTTCTAGCCGGTAGCTCGGCTTCTTTAATTTCTTTCTGTGGAAAAATGGTGAATTTTACAGAGGGGCACGGGTTTCTTCAAGATTTTTGTCGCACAGGGGTTTCAGTGGCTTCTTAAGTAGATTTCAGTGGTGAATTTTTTCAATGTGGAGCTTTTGACAGAGCTTTTATGCAGGAAATCAGGATAGCAAAGGAGAATAGTGGGTAAAAGAGGACGCTTGCGGCAAATACCTGGTTTTTATGGCGTGGGAGTCGTTTTCACTGGTCGAATTGCAGGAATTGCAGGTACTTGGGATGATAATGGAGGTGGCAGCAACTTTGGCGGGTGGCTTTTGATTTTTGACCGTTGTACGTTGATTTTCACATGCAGAGGAGCTCCAGAAATTGTAAAAAACAATGCGAAATAACGGTTAATTCTTGCCTTTTTATGCATTTTTGGCATATTGGCGTGTTACACAGTAATTTGTCATTGTCTCCCTGTCAGTCTCCCTACTGTATCAAGAAATCAAATCCATCATGCTCATGCTCTCTGAACTGGCCAAATGACCCTCTTTGCCAAAGTTTATTTCATCATCACGACTGTTATGAAAATAGCCGCGCTGACTGGTGGCTGATAGTGTAACTGGTGCGCTGCCAGCGTGGAAGCACACGGGTTTTCCGTGTTGGTCGAATTTCATGAGCCAGCGCATCCTATGTTTGTATTAAGTCGCGCTGCCATAGTCTCCTCCGTTATTAAGATGCGACGTCAGCGCTCTAGTCCAGTTATACACCCGCGCTGATCCTGTTTGGGCGAGTTTGTTCTAACAGCCAGCCTTCCAGATGACTCCAGACCTGGTTGTTGGCCTTGTGAATGTCGCCCTCCCTTCTATGG
>APFE030694868.1:0-30312 GCA_000404065.3 Pinus taeda | reverse complement strand
AGAGAGAGAGAGAGAGAGATGGGGGGAGAGAGAAGGAGGTAGGAGAGAAAGGGAGAGAGGGGAAGGACCAAAGAGAGGAATTTAGAGGTAGGGACAAAAATATGGAGTTGGAGGGGGAGAGAGGGAGTAAAAAATAAATACATAGAGAGAGAAACATGGAGAGAGAGAGAGAGAGAGAGAGAGAGAGGGACTGACGAGGGAGAGATGGAAAGAGAGAGAGAGGGAACCACAAGGTCTAATAAAGATAAGTTGCAAATATTTTCACAAAGTATTTAGCATCACCAAGGTTTCTTTAGTTAGAACTAATGCTTGGAGTGAAAGAATTTGTCCTCGGGGGGTCATCTTGAGTCCTCCTTCCTACATCTCCTTCCTTCTTTATCTCTTTCTTTTCTCATGTAGTTTTTTTGGGTGGGCAGGGCTGAGGGGATTTCCTATGATTTTCTCCGTGTATGAGAGGTTGTACATGAGTAACTAAGCAAGTAGCCCTACGTGGATCCATTCTTTGTTTATTTTTTTTTTAATTTCCTCCTAAGCTTCTATGGGGTGTCAAGACTTAATAAAGAATCTTAGACATTCATAAGCTTATATGGCATTTTCATTTACTGTCATAAGACTTATCTTCTATTGAACTTATAAATTAAATTGTTATAAACCTTTTTTAATTCAACAATAAAATGTTTTCACATTCTCTCTTTAATGGTTCTCTATTTTTAAAAGGTCTTTTAGATTTTGCAATCTGATTTTTGGATGCTTTTCTCAATTCTTAGATTATTTTCACTAAAAAATTGACCAGAAAAATGTAAAAAGAAAAAATCAAAACATTGCATCGTTAGACTAAATAATGGTTTAACGCCACATATCCAAGTCATTAGCATGGAATGGCAAAAGAAATTTGTTATGATATATAAAAGACTTGGACGCATATACCAAGCAAACAACATTAAAATTTACTCCACAAATCCATGAACTAGATCTGGGTATGTTAATTTTACCCAATAAAATCAAATAAAACAATCCGGTTGACCATAGAGAGAATTAAATCCCCATATTAATATCAAAGTAAATAAATTAGTTGATAATATCTTTCCACTTTGCAGCCATAATCAAATCCCCGTATTAATATCAAAGTAAATAAATCAGTTGATAATCTCTTTCCACTTTGCCGAAAGAGTTGTTAATAAAACATTATGGTGTGAAGAGTTATTGTTTTTTCATCTCATCACATCCAAAACTAGGCTTTTGGTTTCTTTCTTGCTTTTTGTTTCTTAGCTACTGGATATATTTATCTTTGATTTTCTGAAATGCACAACATTTGGAAATAGAAATAATGCCTTAACTCGCTCTAGATGAGAAAAACAACGTGCAACCTACATGTTTTAATTGATATTAGAAGCCTTTAAGAAATTAAGTTATTGTAAATATTTTTTACTTCAACCATGAAGTGTCTTCTTATTTCTTAATCTATCTCTATGTAAGCTTTGGTAATGGTATTAGTGGATTTTTCAGGTCTAAATCAGTCTCTTAGGGAAAATAATAAAATAATAGTTTAAATAGGGAGGAGGTGAATTCTTGGTAGTGGATTTTGGACTTCCTAAGGAGGACGTGAATCTTATTACTTCTTTTTAGGGTGGAGGTGTAAGCCTTTGGATTTCCTTGTTGATTGATATGCATATCGTATACTTTTATTTCCTATTTGAGGCAAATGTGCTTGAGTATGTATGTCGTTATTATTGTAAATATCATAATGAGATGTGTTATAAAGCTCCAGTAAATGATATGTTTGTCATGTTTTAGCAGTGGTCATTGTAAATACTACAACTAGTTGTGTTATAAAGCCCCATGGGCAGTATGTTTTATTTTTAGCAACGTTGATGGTTATAAGTGCCATTGAACAGCGACGACAGTGTTCCTACAGTGGGGAGGGTTCTGTAATGACTCTGATTAAAAGATCATGTAAAAATATATAAGAAGAAGAACATAGTTTTCGTATATAAGAAGAAGAACATAGTTTCAGATAAAACAAGAACTATAGCCTCAAAACAGGTACTCTAGCACAAAACCCCCCAAAAAACATGAAAAAACAACCCAAAAAGAAAAATTGTGTATGCCAGAACAATGCTTTTTTTTACAGTAAAGTTTCAACATTTTTTTTGAAATGGAAGTAATTCTTTTTTTTTTTTTTTTTGCAAAATGGATGAAAAGACACCCTCAAAAAAAAATGTTTGATGTTGAAACAATAAAAAAAAGCAGGTTACAATTTTCACAATTTTTAAGAATGGAATAAAAGATAAAATATGAAGGCTTTGAGAAACTGTAAAATTCCAACAATTCTCAGACATGATGTTTAATATTAAATATCATGTCTCAAATCTTGATAATTCCAACAATTTTCATCCATGTCGTTAAAGATAAAATATCTTGACTCTAAAGAACCCTGAAATTGTAATTGTTTTCAACAATAACATTAAAGATAGAATATCATAATTCGGAAAAACCTTAAGATTTTGACAAATTTTCAACCATGTAATTATAACCCTAAAGTTTTTAACATATTTCAACCATGGAATTATGGAAAAATTATATGAATAATTGTTTTTCTAAAAATGAACAAGTATATGAAAAGATCATTATTCCAAGAGATTTTTTTTATTTCAAGGGCTAAAACTATAGTTGTTTTCAAATTTTAGCCTAAGACAACTTATCCTATTGCAACAAAAACCTAAAAATCAATCATAAAAACAAAGTGTCCCTTTTAATGAGGCATTAAAATTTCAACAATTTTAAAACTATCTTGTACCAAATGATAACAATAAATAATATCATGGGAATATCACTATATAATTTAAAAAGTCAACGTTAATTTCTAATATTTATTTACTTTTAATCAAAGTGTAAAAGTTTGTAGATTGAATATCACATAGATTTTATTTTTGTTACTCATTATTGCATTCACCGGGGACTCACTAGATATTGTAGGTATCTATTTTTTCATTAACATTTTTCATACCCCTTTATATTTTCTCATTAAATTTAAGCTCAATTTTTTATATTTTCCAATATGGAAACACTTTACCTCCTATATATCCCCAATATATTATGTCATTTTTTCTTCAATATATATCCCCAAATATGAACCCACATGGTATGATATTTCTCCCCCAGCGAGGCCCTCCTGATTGCATTGTAGACATTCTAAGGAGATGAATTCTTCATAATTAAAACATATAATCCAACAAACATAGAAATGACCAATAACTTCATGTAATATCATATGGAAGTCGAAATATTTTTTACAAGTTACCATGCAAACATCTCTAAAGATATGAAATCCTTTTAATTAAGACATTAAATCCAACAAACATAGAAATGACTCATAACTTCATGTAAGATCATCTGGAAGTCAAAATATTTATTTCAAGTTACCATGCAAACATCTCTAAAGATATGTATTCTTCATAAGTAGAACATATAATCCAACAAACATAGAAATTACTCATAACTTTATGTTAGATCATATGGAAGTCAAAATATTTATTTCAAGCTACCATGCAAACATCTCTAAAGAGATTAATTATTCATAATTAAAACACATAATCCAACAAACATAGAAATGACTCATAACTTCATGTAAGATCATATGGAAGTCAAAATATTTATTTCAAGTTATATGCAAAGATCATTTACATAAAATGTCTTAGACATTTATTCAAATTCATCCATAGGATCTGGTACACCATCAAAGTCTACACCTTCAGTTGAATGACTAGATGCAAATAAAGATGACACGTATTCTTCTCTTTTATCCACTAGAGCCCCATCTGAGTCAACATGCATGCCCACTATTTCAAGTTTCAAAAGTCTTCTAGATCTACGACTAGGTTCAACAGACTTCCATCTCAACAATGATCCTTCTCATAGTAACTTCTTCAAAATATCTATAGTCTTGAAGCAAAGAGTTCATCTCTTTTTTAAATTGAAGTCATATACAAGTATGTCAACATCCTTCAATTTTAAGAGGTCTGCCTGACGACAATTTATATTTGTACCCTTTCTTTTTCTCTTTCTACAATTTTTTATCAACTACCATCTTTTGCTTATACACACCATTAGATGGGTGGGTATTTGTGGCATACCAATGTACCTCAATGATGGTAATATATTCATTTTAGTTAATGACTTTTATAACCTTCGCAGTCCAAAATGGATAGCCAAGTGGATATCCATCTGTTAATATTGCTATCATGCAACCCTCCTTAACATCCTGCACAAAACCCCTGTAAAGGTCTTCCGTGGCTTCACGTTGTGCATGTGATCTTCTAGAACCGATATATATTTCTCTTTCCTCTTCCTCTTGAGAATTAGTAATGCCTTGATCTTGTTGTTTTTTAACAATGTGTCTTTCCTCCTGTTCATTTGGCACAGTTTGAGGCCAAATAAATGTTGTATTCAAAAGTGTATATTCATTTCCTCATCTTGAAATGATATCACTTTGATCATTGGAAAAAGGCTCTCACCAAACTGAATCAACAACATCAAAGTACTCATATTAATCTCTAATACATGTTTTTATTTCTTCCAGGCATTCATAATAATTTAGCTCTCTCATATGCCTGCATGCATTATGGAGTTTAGAATATGATTTTAATAATATTGTCTTTGATGCAAATATTGGATGATCTGGAATGAACTTCAAAAATGTTACACCTGATGACGACCCCGATTCTGCAATAGTTGAATACTTCCTGCCCCATATAAGTGTTTTCCCATCAAAATTTTTAATACAAAATTGATGTTGGAATATAATGTCATTAAGTTGTTCAATGCATTTATTTTCACCATGCGATCCCAAAATAAACCTTCACATATCAATAGTTTCTCCAATCACATGAAAAACATACTCTAGAATATATGATTTCTTAATACATTCAATTCATGATGGTAGGCTCCCAACATATTTCCTCCTCAATTCTACTAAAAAACGACTAAACATATTATCAATATCGTGACGAGTGTTCCAAACAAGAAGGAAACCAAACTCTACCTTTTTAAAAATTCCCAATTAAAAAAGCATGTTTAGATATACAAAAAGAACTTTTTTGTTTTCACGGCTTGTGTTGTCCAATTGCAGATACAAAAATTCAGGAAGAATACCAAATCAATGTGAAAGCACATCATGGATTATAGTTATGGTAATATTTGCATCATTATGAATATTTGGAGTTGTGAAGTAAACCCTTGGCAACATCTTCCTATTAAATACCATACAACCAACCAAGTGAAACTGAATAAAATTTTCTTCCTATAAATGTTTTGGTTTGTAGACAAAATGTGCTAGAAGTGTTTTATTTTGCTCCATACCATCAATTATCAAACCCAAATATTTAATTTGATTACCATAACACTTTTTTAGATGCTTATAAAATTTTTGACTTTCACTTGTTTGCCAATTGTGATGCCCTTGAAGTACTTTGGCAATGGAATCTGCACATAAAATAAAAGATATCTATTAATAAATATATTTTCATAGTTGATAACTATCCAATTTTCAAAAATAATGTTATGAATGCATACATCTTTCTTCCCCTTCACATTTATCCCTTTTTTATTTGAGAGAAGCAAATGTACTGCAAACCCCCATCCTTGTCTTCTAAGTAGCGCGGACATTGTTGAATCCGTTCTTCCATTATCCTTGTAAAATATGAATACATAATAAAATTACCATCTCTTTCAGTAGCTTATGCATATTCTCTATATAAGTTGTATATTTCTCACCTCGAGAAATTATTTGGAATATGTATTATATCTTTATTTGGCCTACACTCTCCATGCTTTGAAAACAATTCTTTCATCCATGATATTAGAGTAATTGTTGATGGTCCAACCTCCCTTTTATAACATACTTTTGAATAATATGTAAGATATTTTTCCAGTCTTTCTTCGATTCTTGACAAACGAAAATTACCAATTGAATGCAACTTTTGAAAGCCTTTCTATAGATCAATGCATTCCCAATATGATAATTATAACCTGCTAGTGTATATTACATGCAACCCACTAAAAATGAATTTTGCATGCTTTTATTCATTGACAAATATTTCTTCCTTTGCACCAAAGCAAGCTTGAAATCAATATGTTTCAAGCAATCCTTTCGACAACCTTCACTTGAAATCAAATCAACGATAGAACTTCTATTTGTGAGATATTTTGTCTTAAACCTTGTATAACTGTAATGAATTGGATTGATATGAAAAGGTCTACTCCTACTCTTAGATACAATATTTTCTTCCAATGTCTCCCTTATTTCATTATTCTCTGTAGAAGCATTTTCATCATCATTAGAACGAATATTATATGGACTATGATAATTCTAAACATAGTTAGAAAATTCATCACCATCATTGCTTGGAAAAAATTCGTCACGACATTGCTTGGAAAAAATTCATTACCATCCTCACTTGAAGGAAATTCTTCACTACCAACATCTGCGCTTTTGAAATCCTGACTTAGACAAAATTCTTCACCATCTCCATCCCTGCCTTTGGAAAACTCCCTTGGAATATCCAATTCGTCATCACTATGACTGCCTTTGAAACACTCACTTAGAGAAAATGCATTATTCACATTTGTGCCTCTAAACTTATCATTTGCAAGAAACTCTTCATCCTCCCCTTCATCACGGGTGCCCGCATAATCCTTAGGATTATGACTAAGTGGAACATATGACTCTCTATTCATAGTCAAATTATCATTTGTAGGAAATTATTCATCCCCCCCTTCATGAGTGGTGATGTCATAATCGTTGCGATTAGGAATAAGTGGAAACTTTGAATTTCTATTAATGAAAAATCTTCATCCTTCCCTTCATCAGTTGTGCTCTCATAATCCTTAGGATTAGGACTAAGTGGGAACCTTGAATCTCTATTTACAGGAAATTGTTCATCCTCGCCCTAGCCTTCCTCAGTGGTGTTCTCATAATCCTTAGGATCAAGACTATGTGGAAAATTTAACTCTTGAAATTCTTCATCCTCCGCTTCAGCAGTCATGCTCTCACAATCATTAGGATTAAAACTATGTGGAAAATTTGACTCTGGAATTTCTTCATCCCCTCTTCATTACTGGTTCTCTCATAATCTTTAGGTTAGGAATATGCGAAAACTTTGACTCTAGAAATTCTTCATCCCCCCCTTCACCAGTGGTGCTCTCATAATCCTTAGGATTAGGACTATGTGTAAAATTTGACTTTGGAAATAGTTCATCCCCCCCTTCATCAGTGTTGCTCTCATAATCCTTAGGATTAGGACTATGTGGAAACTTTGACTCTAGAAATTCTTCATCCCCCCTTCATTACTGGTTATCTCATAATCCTTAGGATGAAGACTATGTGGAAACTTTGACACTAGGAATTCTTCATCCCGCCCTTCATCAATGGTGCTCTCATAATCCTTAGGATTAGGAGGAAGTGGAAAAATTGACTCTCTATTCACATGAAATTCTTTTTGTGGTCCTTCATCAATGCTGCTTTCATCATCCTTAGGATTAAGACCAAGTGAAAAAATTGTCTCTCTATTCATAGTGAAATAATTCTTGTTACATTCATCAAAATGATTAGAGTTGTTGCATGATGAAGATTTCGATACTAAAGAAAGAAAAACTTCAGTACGAAAAGAATCCATGACCTTCAATGAGAAGATGTCAAATGATACAAATGCACTCTTTCCCAATGACAAGTTATAGCTTAGAGATTGAAAATTTCCCTCTAAAGTTTCCCCCTCCAAATTTTCGCTGAAAATTTTCCCTTCAAAGCTTCCTCCCAAAAACTTTCGCTGAAAATTTTCCCTCCAAAAATTTCTTTTTGAAATATTTCCTTCAAAAATTTTCATCTAAAATTTACTTGAAAACACATTATTAAAATTTTGGTCTTGAAAAATTTCACCCTTCAAAATATTGAAAAAGACCTTTGTTTAATGTATTTCTTTGAAATTAAAATAATTTTTCTATTTCAATTATTTAACATTAACAATGTAACTAAACTACTTTTTATAATTAATATTTTATTTTTATCCCACAATGAATGAAAACCAACCTAAATGTATAATATTAACTATAATTTATTTTATTTTATTTTAAGTTTAATCCGACATTCGACAAAGACTAAAGCAATCCCACAATCATCACTATAAAATAACATCATTGTTTCTATTCATCACATCACATCAAGTCTTCTACGTCTTGTTAAAAAGTTTGGAGCGATTTTGCGAACGAGTTGCATTGTCATCGATAGAACATTCAACGTGAGTTTTATGCATTTGAAAGGTTAGTTTAGTTTCTATTTTGACTATTTAAAGAGGAATTCAGGAAAAATTTGTTGTTTTACAAGGAAAACCACATAAAAAGCTCTTTTTTTAATTTTATTCTTATAGCGAAGAAAATGAAAAAATAACTCAAATTTGTAGGATTTTTGGAAGAAAAATTAAGAAATTTTAAAATTTTAGGGCTTTTGAAATGAAAAAGGGGTGTTGTTTTTTTTTTTTTTTTAATTAATTTCAATTGGGGAGCATTAAAATTTTGCATGGAAAAAAAAAGAAACAATTAGAAAAAAAAATCCCATTTATTGTTTTGTTATATATTTGTTATTTTTGTTTTTTATTTTTTTTTCAAATTGAATTTTTTATTAATCTTTTATTAATAAACTTTATTTTTTTAATTGTAACTTTTCTTAATTTAAATTTTATTTATTTATTTTTTTAAATTGGTTATAGTTATTTATTTAATAATTGAATTTCTATTATATTTTTTATTTAATTATTAAAAGGTGTTATATTTTTTAATATAAATATTAGTTTTTTTCATTTGTATTTAAATTAATTTATTTCTTTTATTTAACATTTGAATTAAAGAACAAATAAAATATTTGCTCCCCGACCTTCTGACAGCTAGCATTGTCTACTTGGGCCCCCCATTGGTGGCCAAAGGAATCAGCTGACGACACTTTGGCTACTACTCGGGGGCCAAAGGAATCAGCATGCAACCTGGATGGGCGGGGAGTTGCGCAAGGGCTACATGCATCGCTCCCATGCCCACCCAGCCCCCAGGGTAGCGGCCAAAGGGCTGCAGACAAATTCTGAAGGGCTGGTGGCTGTCTGGCTACTTAGAGGGGGCCCATGTGGGTAGGGGGCACTACGTGTAGCTCCACCCACTTGCCCGGGCCCCCGACCAATGGCCAAAGAGTCTGGGGTAATTTATTATTAAATAACATTTAAATTATTAAAATAAAAAGCTATTAATTAAATAGAAAAAAATAATAATTCTAATTATTTAATTATTAATAATAATTTAAATATAATTTTTTATATAATTTAAATTAATTTTTAGATATTAAAATATATATATATAGATGGCTTTTATTTCTAATTTTTTTATATATGCAATTTAATATTAAATTTTATATAGTATTTTTTTATACAGTATTTTTTAATTATATATATATATATATTATATATAATATATATATATTATATATATATATATATATATTATATTATATTAATTTAAAATTTTATATATAATAATATTTTTTTAAAGTTTCGGTACAAATTATTTAATTATTTAATTTATATTTAATAACATTTTTTTATTATATATAATATATATATATATATATATATATATTATATATATATATATATATTTTAAATTTTTAAGTAATATATATGTTTTTTTAATATTATATATATATATATAGGAAGATGGCATCAAGGAAGGTCTCTATGAATATGTTTGGATCAAGGACAACAATTCCATCATTTAAAGTTGCATGTGGACATGCTATGAATACTGTTGAACATACCCGAATTGAGAAACATCATGAAAATCAACCAATTGGCCCATAAAGTGCACCAAAGATTATTTCTGAATAGATGAGCTCACAAGAAATAAATAAAACAATTTTTACATGGCATGTTAAAGACGTTGAATTTGATAATAGTACACATATATATCTATATTGTGGTATGATTTACGTGGGTGAACCATATGAGATGATAGGTATAGTACGTGACATATGTTTGGTGCCGAATTCAAACACTGTTTAGATATCATTTCCCAAAGGTAATTTATGACACACATGAAGAATCTACACTATTGTGTGAAGAAATCTCATCCAACATTTCAAATAACATTGTAAGTATGCTTATTTATATTTATGTGTTATGTACTATTGTATTGATCATTACTTATTTTATAAATGATTGATCATTGACATATTGTATATTCTTTGATAGGATTTGGCTTAGAGTCTTACAATGACGTTGGAGGGTATTTATTATGTATAGCCAAATATTATGATTGTGATCAACAGTTTCCATACAAAGTCAGAAGAATAAAGGAGAATGAAGCAAAAATCAACAATCCATGAAACTGCAATAGTATATATAGGGGATCATCAAAGAATCCATACGGTGGGTCAATCTAACAAAGGTAAACATGTTTCTTTTCAATATGTGGCAGTTGTCGCTGAAGTTGAAGCTCAAAAATATGTTACCATTAGTGAGGAGGACATTAGAAATTGGTGTTGAAAAGGAGAAAAGAAATAGAACACCAAAAAGAAAAATGCACACGGATGTCTCTCTTCCACTTAATCATGAGGAGATTATTTATGTAGAATAATACACTTTATCTAGAACAAAGAAGAAGTCAAAAGTTGGTGAATCTATTAAAATAATAAGCAACAATGAAGAACAAAGTGAAAGTTCTAATCGCAGCAAAGAAATCATATTACTAGGTGCTGATTTAGAGGATGACATAATGAAAGAAAAACAAAATGTCATTCAGAATCACTTGAGGAAGAATAAATTAAATAATTGTGGAAAAAGATTTGATCTTAATGTCACCCAATTCTATAGGCCAGATGAAGGAAATTTTAATTTAAATTAGAAAGGCACATTACCTACATGTCCATAATTTGAAAACATTGTTAAGGGAAATCCGTATGCACATATGGTGAATTACATGGTTCTTGTTGATCCAAATCAAGTTCCAAACAAAGAGGGATTTGATAGGACACATTGTTTTAAATACAAATATTATATAATTGGAGGGAACTATTCAGTAGAGGCCAAAAGACAGTTGATCAAGGAATATCCCAGAAACTATCTTTTTGAAACAATGAAATGCACCATTTATGCTGGTTTAACATAAACAAAGGCAAAGTTATTAGCATTGGATAATAATATAGATAATTATATAGAATGTCTATGACTTTAACCGAAAGGGTTATATTTATTCATAATGAATTTCTAGAAAAATGTGGCGGGGATAAGAAAAAAGATAGTTTAAGATTTAAGAAGGAATGTTGTATGGAAACAGGTTATCAAATTGAGGATAAAATCAAATCAAAAGGTAACAAAGTAAATTCAAAAATATTTAGAGCCATGGATAACATTTTCCAGTTGGAATTTAGAACAGGGGATACATGAGAATTGATTGATGACATTTTCGACATGTGGGAGAATATTTCCATAAAAAATTAGAAGGGTAAAATGTCTAAACCCATAATATGTACTTACAGTAAGACATGTCCTAAAATGAAGCAATTTTTAGATGATATGACTATCACACCTTGGAGAATATTGCAAGGAGTGAAGGACAACAAACTAGTCCAATCAATATTATGTCATGTGAAGTCAGGTGAACTGCCATTGGAGGCAATGTGCTCAGAATTGCAAAAGTAAGTTTGTTGAATTATTTTTTACTTTTTCTTGGATTATAATTTTCTTTTAAATATAACATTGTTGTTGGTATTATTTGTTATACATATCACTATATTAGCAATTTTTACTTTATCTATTCAATCATAAGATTTATATTAAAATAAAAGAACATATGGTTAGAATGTTGAATAAAGAGAATTGGAATGATGTTGTATGCATCTGCCAAGAATCAAGACAGCAACAACACTTATATATTTGTATCTTGCATTTAAAAAGGTATGTTTATTTTTACATTCATTTTATTCATATGTAATTTTTTTAATTACTTATACTTATATTTGTTTATTTAATTAAAGATGTCGAAGAAGGATGTGAGTGGAGTACCAAATACTTTCAAAATATTCATTGAAAACATTAAGTTGGAAAGGCTCGGAAAGCATTGTCTTAGGAATGTTGAACTTGATCCTATTCTTACTCATTTCATTTGGAATGAGTTGGACACTATCCAATATCAAATAATACAAAGTGATTCTGAAGACATTGCAAAACTCATACCTAAAAGGGAATATTCCCTGGTTATCGCATACATTCTTTATGCTTTCAATTTCCCAGACATTGGATATGATAGTGAGCCTTACACTTATGAAGATTTTAGTAAAGTGGTTACGAAATTTCAAGAAGTCACAACATCACCACTTTGGAGATTTGTGACATTTCATTTAGACACAAAATTTGCAATGTTATTAACAAGCTTCAAGGGAAAAGCAAACTTAAGAATGAAGCTTACATGATAAGACATTGAAATTGTATGTTTGATTAATCTTAATTTATTTTGTTATCTACAAGTTAATTGAACTTATATTATGTCATGTTATATGCAAAATTCAAACCTTATTTCTTTCAGAGATCAGGCAATTACAAGTGATTGTGAGTTCATCCATGTTGAATGTTCGACAAAAGATGATTTAGCTATAAGTCTATTTTTATAAATCAAGTAGATGGAAAGAGTCATAGCCAAGTACTGGTTCATGATGCAGTCATAAAGTGTTAACATATGAGGATAAATATGTGAAAGGATACATTGTTAACATTTATCAAAAACAGCAAACATTGATTACTATCTTATCGGTTTATGTTCAAATAAAAGAGATTGGGTTTTGGATTTATTTTTAGGTTCACGTAAGTTTTATTATATAAAATGGAATTTTATTGATTTTTTTGTTTTTGTTTTTATGTGTTTATACTAATTTACTTATTGATTTTGTGCTTAATGATTAGATACAACAATAGCATGTTGCCTACAAAAAGGAAGAAATTGCATTGCGATTAAAATAGACGCACTACAATGAAATTTTATTCAACAAAGAATTAATGCTCTTCAATTTCTTCGAGATGCAATGCAAGAAGCTGGCTTGAGGAAAGGAGAATTTAATTAATCACATGCGGCAAAAAAGGCAAAGGAACTTCAACCACCATTATATGGAATGATTGGAAATGGACATTTTGGGGGATTTGCATACATGAAAGATCCATTAGAAGCTGAAAATGACGAAACCCAAAGAAGAAAATATTGTGGAAGAAGAAAATAATGAAGTTGTAGAAGATGACGAACATGGATTATATGATATTGTTAATGAAATTAAAGTCATGATTGCAAATCAAACTCAATTTTGAGAGATATTTATTAGTTTTAGTTGTAATGTTTTGACTTTGAGATTTTATGAGAAGAATGAGAATTTGATTATTGTTGTTATATGTTCAATATTTGTATTATCTGATTTTCACTTTAATTTTAATGTGAATAATTTTTTTTGTAAAAAAACTATGATTACTATTATTTTTTAAGATAAAATTCATAAAAATATGTTTTTTTTTTTTGTGAGGATTTTCCCATAAAAATTGTTTATTTGATATGTAATTTTTGACAAAAAGTCTCGAAATGTGTATTTTTTAATTATATTTATATCGAAATTATGTATTTTTTTTCAAATATTTAAAATTGTTGTTTTTTGTGACAATTATTTGATGTGCATTGAAATATTAATTATCATTACTTAAACATATATAAAATACTAACTTTAAAACATTGGCTATTTTTATTTTTTATTTTTTAACTACGCGAGAAAAGTAAGATTTCATTAAAAAAATTTGAAAAGAAAATTAAAAACACACAAATAGATAAATACACTTAAAAAAAGTATCTTCGGGAAGAAGAAGACATTAGAAATTTAAAGTGTAAAAAATCAACCCTCTAAAAAACGGGGGTTGATATTGCATCAACACTTTTCAAAATCAACATGAAAATCACTAACATAAAAAAAAAATGTTCATACTTGATACATAATAAAATTTAAAGTGCCAAAAATATGCTAAAAAAAATGTGTATTATGAATTACCACTTTACAAAATTGGGTGATTTTTTGCTACCTCAAAAAAATAGGTACTAGGTAATTTTCTCATTTGATCGATAACTATGTTTAAGGTCATAGGACGTGTATTTCAAGTTGAATTTTGGGAAAAACATCCCAATGGGTGTTAATTTGGTTTATTATGGCTAAGGAAATTAGAAAAAGAAATAGAAAAAGCTTTGGAAAGGAAAAATGACATTTTTGGCAATTTATTTATGCAAATAATGGAAAATAGGAGAAAAGGAATGTGAGAGGTCACAGGATGCATGTGAGGAGGAAAATGAAGAAGAATAATGGAAACTAAATAAAATAGAGACATCATTAATAAAAAAATCTTCTAAGGACCAGTTGGTAGCTTTAGTCAGTATTACCTTTTATCATTTCAATTTTGGAGCTCTTTCTCTATTTTCTATCTCTGATACTGTTCGACACTTATAGTTTTCTTGGAGCCCTCTTGGAGGAGTATGGCATACTTGGGATTTTGATCATGAATGAAAAATAAGAGGAGGAAAGTGCAAGAGGTCATTGGGATCAACAAATATAGTGGGTTTTCCTTATAGTTACCGAGTCTCATGTATGATTTCCTTGCTAGCTTTGGCATCGACGACACATGTATGTGGTTCCTGTGTTATGATCTGTCATTAGCATGGAGGATTTCCTAGATTGGTGGTGTATTTTCCAAACCTTTCCATTTCTTGGATAACCATGGTGTTGTGGGTGTCTTTCCTTCTTTTTTTCTCTAGTTAGTTTTCATGTTCCTTATGGTTGTGCGTTGAGTTACTAGTTCTTGGAAGCTTTAGTTGGACAAATGTTCTAGAATCCTTGTAACATCTTGGGTGGAGTTACTAGTCCTAGAAGCCTTCATTGGAAAAATGATTTAGAAGCCCTTCGTGGGTTGAGTTACTAGTCCTAGAAGCCTTGGTTGGACAAATGCTCTGGAATCCTCACTGCAACTATGGCTTGAGTTACTAGTCCTAGAAGCCCTGGTTGGAATAAATGCTCTGGAGACATGGGCAACTTGGGTAGATACCAATTTGGTGATGGTTAGTGATGTCCGACCATGAGGTGGAATCATTAGTTGAGGGTTGAGGTGGTTTGGCCTCTGGAATCCCTGGCTTGGTTTGGTTTGATTTGTTTCATGAGATCCCACATTCATGATTGGAATATGGCTTGGGAGTGATTCGTTGAAAGATAGATTTGGTTCAGCGCAATCTATGGTCGAGTTGTACGTGGAAGTCCTTGACTTGATTGGATATGAATATGTTAATAAGAGCTCATTTTACCTTGTATTTTCATGAGTAAATGTTCTTGATGTTATGTGGCTTTAATGGTTGTTTCCTCATTGATATATCTCTGGTTATTTGCCAGTTATAAGTATGTTTTATGATAGTCTTGATGTATGCTCTCATCATGTTTTAATTAGCACACAAACGAACAATCAATATATGACCTAATAGATGATAATGTAACTATTGTGATAATATGTTAATGCTTCCTTATGAATATCAAATATGTATGAGACCCCTATGCTTAGATTCATTGTTATGACCTGTAGATTTCATATTTGTGAGATATTTGATGAAATTTCTGTCATCGAGTACTTGTAACAATGATTTCAATTGTAGCCTTATGCCATTGTTATTTATCATTTCTAAAAATTTCATGAAGTTCTGGGAAGTGGCCTGAGCCTTGGCCTTGAAAAAGTGGCATAGAATCGAGGGTCATTAGCTTAGGACTGGCTAAAAAATTCCATAGTCATTGGCATTCCTTATTGTGGGAGCAACTATAATGCCTCAATCACATGCATGGCTTGTCATGGGAGTGACTGATGGTCTATATCAGTGAAATGTCAAGTTTTCTGAGGGATTAGTTACCTTGAAGTGTTGGTTGGCTCATGAAGGTTTTGTAGCATGTGTGGAAGGTCATAATGTTTTTTTTTCTCAGTTCCACTTCCTTAACTACACATGGGGAGTTAAATAACATCATAGTAGATCCTTGTCACATTTTTACCCTGGAGGACTGGTTAACTTGGGTAAATGTGGGAGGAGGGTGTGACAAACTCCTTAACCCATGCGTGAATCAAATTTACGATATATATTTTTCTCTCTTTCTTAAGAGAAGTGAAAATTATAAAATATTATTCAAACTTTGAAATAATTATTGAATAGAAATGAGTAAATAATTTAGCGATCATTATGCATGATTTATTTAAAATGTTTATTTTAGTTTTAAGTTGTTTATCTTAACAATTGTCATTTTTTATGCTTGCACATATTTGGTTTTATGGGTATTTTTTCTAGAACATATATATTAAGAGAAAGGTTTAAGTCCTTATCATCAAATTATTCATGTTTTATGTTTGAGAAAGTTGGTTATATATATGCGAATATTTTTTTTATATTAGTGAAAAGTATATATATTATTTATTTGTTTAATATGAAAAGATATTATATTAACGATTATTATTTTTAATATAATACTAATTAGTAATCATGAATGATTGTTATTATTGATATGGTAATCATCATTATTATTAATATTGATATAATGTATAACATATTTCTAGACTTAAGTGATGAACTTTCACATTTATCAAGTTCTAGAAGATTTGAGTTTAGGGATATTTTCTCAGTTGTTGTTGGTTAAAATGTCATTTGTTACATCTCTAGAGGCCTATCATATTGTCTATAACTTGATTGTAAGTTTAGTTATCATCGAATGGTCTAGTTGCAAATTCAATAATTTATTTGAATATGATCCTTATTATGACTCAAACCTATAATTGGGAGAATGGTGGCCTTTATGAAGTAGCTTCACAAAAGCACATCTACCTTGGTGTTGGGGTTTTTCATGTAACTCAAAAACTTAGGTTTCTATGCATGGATGGCTCCACATTTTTTGAATCAATTAACATGGATATCGAGTCTACCTATTTGGTCAAAACTAAGAAGAAAAATGGAATATGTTCTCTTATGTGGGCAGATCACTCCACTAGAGATCATATCCCTGCCTCGACCATGTGAAAGTATTACAAAAATATGATGGACCATCCATATTGCTTGGATCAATTTCAGACATGAAACAAATTAAATAATTAATGTTTTCATTTTACCTTGGAATAAACACCTATTTATTCTCATGGAATATTTGTGGCACGATGCGTTTTACTTGGAAAATTTTAGTGCACTTTGCATTGTAGTATGTTCGACTAGATGTACCTTTTTCAAAATGTTAAGTTTGCTGGTTGTAAGTTTCATAACATAATGAACTACTGTTGGAATGACCCTTTTTGGAATTTAAAGCATTTTTAAGGGAGCGGAGATTCCATGATAGATATCACTTCATTTTTTTGGAATTTTATAGTTATATATAGTTTGTACCTTGATGACTGGTATTCATGGGTCATCATTTTGATTATATATTGAGTGGTTTATTTATGTGCAATTTATGCTCCCAAAATGAGAGAGAATTGATTCCAGCTTTGATACTTAATGGAGTAGATCGTTGGAGAGGGTTCAATATGGTTGAAAAGAAGGGTTTTGTTGTGGGTTTCTAGGATTGACAAGTAGTGGTTCATATATGTATGTTGAGTGTCATTGTAAAGTTATGAGTCCTTAGATTTTTTCATCCCATTTGGAAGCAAAAGAGGCTAGTTTATGGTGGTTGGTATACTCAGTTTAACTATTGATAAGGAAAATATAGGACGTAAGATTTTTCATATTGATTCTATGGACCTTAGGAAGATTTTAATTTCTCTAGTTAGCGTCATCATATTGATGTGATCTTACATGTGACTATTTTAGGTCATTTGACTAGTTGAGGTGATTTTCCAATCCAAACTATAATTTCCTTAGGATAACTTGTCAATTCACCTCCTTCATCATTGTCTAAGTTCAATGCATGGTTCTCTTATTGAGGATCTTTCTATGGGTGGAGGTATTTTAGCCCCTATTTTCATAATATTTTCTCTTAACATATTTTGAACGATGGGGTGTTTGCTATTGAAGATGCATATTATTGTGTGGTCCTTCATAAGTTTTTTTTCTTAGTGAATCATCAAAGTATGGATGGGACTCATTATGAATTATAAAAGTATTTATGGTATTATATTGGTGATGGTTTATGTTCCTTTACCTTTAAAGTTTTTGGTACTAGTCAAATATTTGATTATATCAAACAAGGAAAGATTAAGATTATTTTGAACATTGCAACTGAGGATCCCATTAGTGATTGCATAATAACAAAAACAGTAAAAGAAATAAACCTGAATTGAAAAAATGAATAAAGTGATCAAAGCTACCATCAACGTACAATTTTTTTTGTGGAAAATACAACAATGGGAAAAACCAATAAAAGAACATAAGTAAAATGATAAATGTTACCAAATCTATGTGGAAACTCTAAAAATGCGGAAATAATTAGTAGTTTTAAATTACTAGAAAATTAAGTACATAACCTTCTATAATAGCCTTATCACTCACTCATTTTTCACCTATTCAATTATAGGCTTCATTTCATGTAATATCATGGCTCAATGCCATGGATCATTGATACCACATGTTGTAAATGTTGAAAATCATGACTCATTTGACTCCTTATATTTTTTTTTTCCATGTCATATATAACAATCCCCCAGTTGAGACCAAATGAAAGCTTAATAGAATATTTTTCTATTGTTACCATCTCCTTAATAGAAAAAAATATTTCTCATATTTCTATATTTGGGCCAAGAGATGTTTTACAACCCAATATGGGGAGATGTGTAAGCGTTAGCTATAATATAAGAAATATTATCTGTCAACATTTTTAAATGTCAAGAAAAATATATATAGAAAAAATATATATCAACTTCATATGTTTTAATTACACAATGATGAACAGGAAAATCAAAAAATCGATCGAAAAATCCAATTATATAGTCTTGCTTTGGAAGGAGTTAATAAATTGATATTTGACGTGGATAAATTTTTGTGGGTAGTAACCACTAGTAAGCCTACAGTTTTACCCTTCTACTCATGTAAAACTCTAGAGGAATTCATAAATAATGTTGGGAAGTGGCTTTTGATAAGTACATTTATTTACATATCTAAAAATCATGTATGAGTACTATACTATAAATTATGGCATAAAACATGTGGTAGATTTATCATGAATTATATTATGCAAACAATATAATAATACCTTCAAGTTATCCTCCCATCAAAAGTTTGAAAAATAGTTTTTTAAATAATATTAAAAAATAAATATTTATTTTTCGAAGTTAACCATTATAAGTTGAATTGGTCAATACTAAACAAGAAATTTGATTGCCAAATTCCTAGCTTGGCAGGCACTAATAATGATTCTCTAACCATATTTAAGTAGACACTAATAATGGTTCTCTAACCATATTTAAATTTAATTAATAAGCACATAAAAATTTAATATTTACAATAAAAAATTTCCATGGATATTATAAACATGTAAATAGGTTTTGTCACAATCCCAGTAGCCAATACCACATGCCCAAAAACCATAATTATTTCACAATCAAAACATTTCATAAATATTATATTTTTTTTGTTACTTTTATAACTTTTTTTACTTAAATCTAGAAGAAAAAGAGTTATTATTTTTTTATATTTCTAAACTCTCAACCCTAACTATTAATAACAATATTTCTTGGATATTGCATGAAGATTAAATCAAGGTTTTAATAATTTTTATTTTATTTTTATAAAGAGAGATGCGAAATATATATAATACCAACACCTCAAGATATGTAATCGCTCTCCCCACTTGGTAGATCTAGAATTAAGATGGATCTATATATAATTTTTTTTTTAAATGTTACATGCAACACCATATTAAACAATGGAGAAATTACAAATATTCTGGATACCTTGAATTAGAAAGAACTTATTATTGGAATAAGAACTTTAGCACTCTTTTGTTATTAATATATATTTTTTTATTTCGTTAGTGTTTGGAGACCGAGAGTTTGGTGGCTGCTCCGGAGGAGATCGCCCTGATGGCCTAGGGTTCCTCAGACTGACCCGCGCCCCTCAGGCTCCTGCCTGGCAGCTCTACTGCTAGGGTCACTCTCACAACGCCCCTCCTGGGCGTCCTCACGCCTCCTTCTGATCTCTGGGCCTCCTGTTCAGTCCCCGCTCTGGGGCTCTTTCCTGCAGCCTCTGCCCCTCCAGGACAGTCTGCGCCTTAGCTCCCCAATGGCTAGGATCGATCCCCCGCCTCCAGATCTAGAAGACTATGAGAAACTATTCGCATCCATTATCCCAGAGAATGCAACATCAAGAATCCGTCCATCTGTGACCAAGTTCGTCAAGAAACTTGATGAAATGCCTGAAGTTTCCCTTCCCTCTTCCCTCCCGAGGAAGGCAACAATCTCTGTAGCTGAAAGAGGTCTGGTAGGCCAGTTCACAGGACTCTGGCCCTCGCCCAGATCAGTTCAAAAATGGGTGGAACACAATTGGAACTCGATCATACAAGGGAAAATAGCAATCAGATTCTGTGGAAGAGGCTTTTACACCTTTTTGTTCGAATCAAAAGAGGACAGTAATATCATCTTTAGAAATGGTCCCTATTTTATGGACTCAAGAGGCCTCTATTTGAATAGATGGTCTCCTGATTTTGATCAGGAAATGGACATCCCAAACGCAGTCCCGGTTTGGGTCCGTCTTCCTCACCTGCCGCTCCACTACTAGGGAGATGAATCAGTCAGGGCCATTGGGAATGCAGTCGATAAATACATAGATAGATCTGAACCAAAGGAGAACATGCATGCTTATGCGAGGATATGCGTCGAAGTAGACCTAGGGGAAGGACTGCCGGAAGATGTCAAGATCAAGGTGGATCAATGGACACACATCCAACAGGTAGATTACGAGGAGCTACCCTTCAAGTGCAAGGTATTTCATGAGTATGAATCCTTGGGATACTAATTAGTCGAGGGCCTATCTAGATATGGACTCTATCCCGCCGCATATGGAAGGTGGGGGCCTCCCCCCATATGGAGTAGGGATCTATGCCTCGACCTATCGGCCCCGCGTGCATAACTTTTTCTCGTGCTGCCTTGTACATGTATATGAGATGCTATGGTTATGTGTTATATATTATATGCATTTCATTTGATGGTACATGCAGCTATGTATTATGATGATTATGATACCCAGTCATTTCCAGCTACCAGAATTTTTTTTCAGGATTAAACAAAGGGATTCGCAAATAGAAGCGCTAGGGCCACGACTAGTCCATAAATAGTTAAAGCTTTCATAAAAGCTAAACTTAGCAGTAAGGTACCTCGTATTTTACCTTCTGCTTCTGGTTGTCTCGCAAGATCCCACCAACCTTAAGAATATGCCCATCTACTCTTGTTCTCTCTGTTTCTTCTCCAATTGCTGGTAATGTTTCCCTTCGTAGCTAGGCGAACCCAAATGAATCTGATGGAAATGTCGAAAACTCTGAAGGCTCATGGGAACAAGTTAAAAAGAAAAAATCCAATCCCTCTCTCAGCCCAAGCTTCAAGGCCCTCCTGGAAAATCCTTCTGTACCTACCCACCCTTCCAGTTTAACTCCCCCCTTCCCCTCATCCTCCAACCCTTTTGAATCTCTGCTAGCTGAAGATTCCATTTCTCCCCCCTGATCTCCCCGAGACACTACCCTTGCAGTCATCACCTCCCTCTCTCAACCTCCGCCCTCCCCTCCTCCAACTGTGGATCAAATACTAACCAGAAACAAAATGAAAGAGAATACCCTCACTTATGACCCTCCTAGAAAAGCAGGCATGAAGTCAAACAAAGAAATCAGGGATGAAATAGCAGCGAAAGAAATGGCCACTGGAACTCAACAACCAATGGACACATATCGAGACAAGCAAAAGGGAAGTGGGGAAAGGATAAAAGAGAAGAGTGGGACTCACACAAAAAATGGTAAATGATGATTCTGGTCTCTTGAATTGCAAGGGGATGGGCTCCTCCCTAAAAGTAAACACAGTCCGAGATCTAATCAAACAGGAGCAGCCAGATCTCCTCCTCATCCGGGAGACCAAAATATATGAACAAGGCTTCCAAAACCACTTCAAGAGAAGCAAAAGCTACACAGGTACAGAAATAAGCACAGCAGGTGCATCAGGAGGCATGGGAACTATATGGAACAAAAATAAATGGGACCTTACCAATCAAAACTCTTGCAATTGGTGGGTAAGAACAGACCTTAAAAACAAAGTCTCAAAAGAGGAATACACAATCTACAACATTTACGCCCCGAATCACTATCAGGACAAAGCAATATGTTGGGATTCAATAACTTTAGATCTCTAATTAGCTCAAGATAGGAACATCTTCTTGGTAGGAGACCTGAATCTAATAAGGAACGCTGATGAAAAACTAGGAGGGAACTTCTTCGTAGACCCCTCAAGAGACTCTCTGGAAACTCTCATTCAGGCCCACAATCTAATTGATATCCCTCCTCATAACGGGAAGTATACGTGGAGTAACAAAAAAGCTGGCATCAACAACATTAAAGAGAGGTTAGATAGAATTCTTGTTCATGAAAGAATAGTAGCAAGATTTCCCTCAATCAAAAGCAAAATTATTCAAGCATCTGCTTCAGACCATAAGCCCATGGTTTTGACACTGGACAATGGAAGAAATTTGGGGCCTCTCCCCTTCAAATATAATAAACCCTGGGATCACAAAGAAGACTTTCGAAAACTTGTTCAAGAACAGTGGGAAAAAGAAGTCGTTGGTTCTCCCCACTATATATGGGAAACCAAACTAAAGTCTTTGATAACAGCCATCAAGCAATGGGAAAGAGACAATGCAGCAGTGGAAAACAAAAAACAATTAGATCTCCATAAACAGCTAGAACTATGGAATCAGGAAAAAGAGAACATACAATACACAGAGTAGGATCAAACTCAAGAAAAAGAAATGTACAGGGAACTATACAAGCAAAATAGATTGGAGGAAGAAGAACAACAACAAAAATCAAGGTGTCTCTAGCTCAGGGCTGAAGACAAAAATACTTCATTCTTCAACAACAGTTTAAAGCTCAAAGACACTGGAAATCAAATCGACAAAATTTTGGCAAAGGGGAAAGAGATTAGCGATCAAGAAGGAATCAAAGAGGCAGCTTACAGACATTTTCAATCCCTATTATCAGCAAACCCTCAGTCTCCAGATAACACGAATTTCCTTAGGCCAATTGAGAAGAAAAGCACTAATCGGCAAAACAGAGAACTAGACCAAGATGTCTCAGAGGAGGAAATTAGGTTGGCGGCTTTCAACATGCAGCAAGAGAAGGCTCCGGGACTTGATGGTTTCCCTGTGGCCTTCTACAAAAACCATTGGGACACAATAAAAAAAGATTATATAAGGATGGTGAAAAATGTCCTCCAAAAACACAAGATGGGGGACAACACAAAATCCTCTCACCTTGCCCTCATCCCCAAGGACCTAAACCCCCTCTCCTTTGATCGCTTCTGACCTATCTCTTTGTGAAATGTCTCCTACAAGATAGTCACCAAAATTTTAGCTAACAGACTTAAAAAACTCCTCCCCCACCTCATCTCAGAGAACCAAGGTGGATTTGTTCCTCGTAGACAAATCACAGACAATGTTATTTTGATTCAAGAACCAATCCATAGCAGCATCAGCAGGAAGGAAAGAGGCATGATCATCAAATTAGATATGGCAAATGCCTTTGACACGGTTAACCATCATTTCTTGAGAGAAGTTCTCAGAAAATTTGGGGTCTCCAACAACTTTATTAGCATCATCATGGAGTGCATCTCTCACCCCTGGACCGCTCCTCTGATCAATGGCAGACCGAGCAGTTACTTCAGAAGTTCTAGGGGTTTGAGGCAAGGCTGCCCTTTCTCTCCTTTCTTATACATCATAATGGTGGAAACTTTGAGCATTCATCTCGAAAAACTCCACAAGCAAAAGGATATTACAGGAATCAGCATAGAAAGAGGGATCAAAAAAATCAATCATTCACTTTTCGTAGATGACACTCTTCTAATCAGGGGAGCTTCAAACTTGATGGCAAGAAGATTCAAGAACATCCTGGACACATTTCTCACAGCATCAGGTGGAAAGCTAAACAACAAAAAATGCAAGATATACACTTGGAACGTATCCTAGCAAATCATGCAAAGAATCTCCATGATCTTGGACATACCGGTGCAAAGAAATTGGAGCTATTTCTCTTACCTGGGTCTGCCCCTAGCAAAAGAAATAGTTAGGTCAAAAATTTGGATAAAGCATATAGAAAAAATGAGAGGAAAACTTCAAAGCTGGGGGATGTCTTTGCTCATTTTGGCAGGCAGAACTACCCTCATCAAGGCTATTCTCTCCGTCCTTCCCATCTACCAGTATGTTGTTACCTTAGCTCCTGCAAGCACCCACAAACATATGGAAATAATTATGCGAAGCTTCCTGTGGCAGGGAGGGAGACAAGATTCAAAAAAATTCAGCCTTGTCAAATGGGATCAAGTTATTCTTCCATTTGAAAAAGGAGGTCTAGGTATCAAAATTCCAAGCCTATCCAATAAAGCTATGGGATTCAAATTAATATGGAGAATGCTTATAGGAAAAGGCTCTTGGTGGGTAGAGGTTATCAAAAGGAAGTATCTCAATGGCCTGAATTCCAATGTGCTCTCTGAAACAATTGTGGAAAGACCATGCACTCCTGTTGGTAGCTCATAAAAAAAGTCCTCCCTCAATTTAAAAACCATGTATCAAAAGTGCCTGGTAATGGAAAGGAGATAAACATCTGGTCTGACAGAATCATGGAGGAAAAGCCAAGGAACTTAATCCAAAACTTCAGACCCCTCCAAACATGGATGGAAGCAAAAAACTTGAACTCTCTACAGGACATCTCCCTATGGGATCACAACAGCTGGCATGATTCGAAGGGCCTCTCTCCCCCAAACGATCTCAGGGACCTCTAGATCGAGCTTAAGATATCCCTCTTAGGATCAGCTCCCACAAACAAAATGGAGGATGATAGGTATGTTTGGGACCCTAGTGGAGGGAAATTCACAGTCAAAGAACGATACAAACTCCTACATGACACCACAACAACACACAAATGGAACCTATACAAAGTAGTTTGGAAATCTGAATGCCTACCAAAGATCAAGTTCTTCAACAGGACCCTTCTCAAAGGTAAGATTCTCACTGCAAAGAACCTCAAAAAAAGAGGCATTCTTGGCCCCTCAATTTTTTGTTTTTGTCGAGCTGAGGAGGAAAGCAGCCATCACCTCTTCTTTGAATGCCACTTTGCCCAAAGCTGCTAGAAGCACATTATCAGTCCCCTAAGGATAGGAGATACCTTCGAGCAGCTCACCTCTTTACAAAGAAATTGGGAGAAATGTTATCCTTACTCAAAGAAAAATAAGATCCCCATTATCCTCCTATGGAAATGCATCCCCTCAATGCTCAGCTGGCAAATTTGGCTCGCCCGAAATAATTGCATCTTTAAAAACCAGAAGCCCAACCTAGCCCGCACCTTGGAAAAAACTACAACCCTTATCTCTAAGACAATAAGCACCAATTGTGTGTCCCAACCAGATCGAACCAGTTGGCACAAAACTAAGATCGACTGGTTTAACAAATTCTGCCTCAGTTTTGACAAAAGAAACCACCCTCTTTACAAAACAGACAAGAGAAGGAATAATTGGAAGCTCAAAGGCACTAAGGAGGAAGTAAACCAATGGATTCTAGATCAAAAGCAACCCAACCTCCAGTTTGACGGAGCCTCTAAAAATAATCCGGGGAAAGCTAGGGCAGGGGGAGTCATAAGGGATCAGTATGGAAAATTCTTGATAACATATGAATGGGGCTTGGGTAAAATGTCCAATAATAAGGCCGAGGCTTACAACCTCCTATTAGTCACCACCATCTTGAAGAAAATGAGCATACAAATCCCAATCATCCTGGGAGACTCGGCTATTTTAATTGCAGCCATGGCAACAGGGGGTGAATTCAAAAAAACAGCCCTCAGCAACCTCAAGCGTTGGATCATGGACAACATCAACAACTTGGGGGACGCCACCTTCAAACACGTCATGACGGTAAATAACTCAAAAGTTGACCGCTACGCCAACAGGGCAACCAGCAGGCCTATTGGACAAGTCAGAGAAAATGATATTAGTTTTGAAAAGCCAATCCCGTAGCCTGTTCTACCACACTCCAAACTCCCAGAACTTTGGTCACCTCAGCAATCATATCCCTCTTCCTGCCCCCTTTCCTAAGCTCATCAAATCACCGACAGTCCTCCCCTGTGCCATCGATCCCCTCAATTCCTTGAAGCATGCAATCGACGCACTCCCTGCCAATTGGATTAGGTACAAGCTCATGCACCACCAGAACCACAACGCCATTTTCAATCAGCAATTAGGAAACCATCGCATTGAAATCTCCTCTGCGTGTAAAAAAATGCTCGATCTGATCTTAAGATCAGCGAAATCCCTGTGCTCCCTTCACCTGATCCACCTGACCAGCACCTCTCCCTTCTTTATAATCAACAGAGATCTTCTCTCTTTGCACAGGTCCAATAAGGAGCGTCCCCCTTCAGTCTACCTCTGGAGCGGTGCAGTTGCAGAGGTCGACATTCGATTAGCTGGGACAGGAGGCATCCCTGCCTTCCCTGTGGTAATCTTTGTCTTAATCAAGTTCTGGCTTTTTTTAGTTGCTAACCGGTGTTTTGTCAATCTGATCCAGCGTTCATCTTCAACAGTGTTCTTCTACTCCCCGGCAGCTCACGATATTTAGTTCCCTTCCCCTCTTCTAGTTTCCCTCTCAGCAGTATTTGCTCCTCCTCAGAACAACGTTCTCATTCAGTTCTCCCCCCTTCTTCATTCCCTTCACTTCTCTGTCCATTGCTCTTCTTGTTTCTTCCCACTATAATAGCTCTACAAAGTGTTAACCAAGCAAGATCCTGAAATGGCTGAGCAACAGGAAGATCGCGACCCAGCTACGAACCCCTTGGAAAGAATCATCACCAACAGCAACTGCACCTTGTGCAAAGCCCACTGCTTCATGATAGCAATATTTGTAAAACACTTCAATGAACTTAAGAAGGAATTCCAAGCTGACAGTAGATCAAAAGGAAAAAAATTGGAGAAGTGGAAACAGAGATAGAGGGCCTCAAGGAAAAATGCAACCATATGGAGGAAGCAATTGCACACATCAAAACAATCACTCAGAGCATGCAAGCAGAGGCCTCGACAAGGGCCAGTGCAAGAAAAGAACCTCATCCCGATGACTCCGTCAACCAGCAGTAGTTTCAGGATATATGTCTTGTAAGTTTTGTCTGTTAGTAGGTTCGTTTGTTCGGCAATATAGCCGTTATCTTTTTCAAACTGTTCTCTGCAAGTTTACCAACAAGGATCAAGGGTCTGCGCACCCATTTTGGATCCTTCCCTCTCTGTTTTACCTACCATATGTAAAAGGACTTGTTCCATGAAGTTTTTATAATACATAAGTAACCAATCTCGTTAAAAATATATATATTTTTTATTTCAAATATTATATGCCAACTAAACATAGGAAAAAATGTGGAAAATATAATATCAATAATACTATTTTACATGTAATCTATCAAGTCCATAATAAGTGGTGAAGGAATTACATATCCCTATCATACTAAAAAATAAATTAAAAGTATTTTATTCTCAATTACTTGTGAAAATAAAGTGGAAATTAATGTATTTTATTTATACAAAATATTATTTTTTTGTTATTAATTTTATTTTTATTTAGTGAATATAAATATTATTTAATTTTTTTAAATATAGTATTACATGACATTCATAGTAAGCTCCCCGTAACAGAAAATTAAAGTAAATATTACCATAATTAAAGTAAATATTATCATAATTAATATAAAAGTTATCTTAAAAAATTTAAATAAAACTGTATATATTGTTAATCCCTTGTTTAATTTATAACCATATAATTAACCACAAATTAATCATACCACCCTTAAATTTCCATCCAATCTAATTCAGTTGAAAATTTTTCATTTCAATTTGGACAAAAATCACCTATAAAATGTATAATGAGTTTATTTTTCAATATAATTCCCATTGAAATTAAGCTTTTATACGACTTATTGCAGTTTTCATAATGCAAAAGAAAATAAAGATTTTTTTTATGCATTTCTAATCATTCTTTGATCTAAGTTCATCATAATGTAATATCATAGCACTTTCACTTTTGTTCGCATGATGATTGCTCATTCCAAATTTGTAATACCTTATGGATTAATAAGATATTGTTTTCTAAATTGGGTTAACATTGTAATGAAGTTTAAAAATTTCCCAAATCCATTTGAAAACTATTTAGAGCTTTCAAAATTGTATATTATTTTCACAATAAGCCATGTTCATTTCACTTTGCCCATGCCAATGGTTTGTTCAACTTTTCAGCCTTCCCATTTTGTAACGACCACGACGCATCGCAGATCCCTCGAACAAAAGTGAAGGTGTGGATTCTGCATGTCTAACGAGATCAAAGTTGATGAAACCCACGAGGGAATGCTGGATGAAGTTGAGACTTGTAGAAACTGTTTCTGATTTTAAACGCAAAAGCAATTTGTTACGATATATAAAAGACATTCAATTTTAGTCATGTATGGACTCTTTTAACATCTAAATATACTATTATTATAATTATTTTAATATATATTTAAACATGTATTTTTAATTATTTAAAATTAATCTCTAGAGAATCATAAAATTTAATTAAATTTGTATTTTATTATTAACTATTAAAAAATTTAAAATTTAATATTTATATTCTTTAAAAACTTATAATAAAATTTTTTAATTATAAAATTATTTTTATTTTATTATTGAAGATTTAAACAGTTAAATAAACTAATTACAATACGTTACTTACTAATAATATTTACAATATCGCAAGTTCTATTTAGATAAAAAGCTTTTTATAAAATAATTAAATTAAAAAATAGAAATAGCATAATTAATTTTAAAATAAATTTCAATATTAATCAGTAACAAGCCATAAAATTAAATAATTATAACAAACTAAATTAAAATTATAAACACCCTAAACACTGCTTAATTATTTTTACAAACGTCTACCTCAATTCGGAATAATTTACTTTATCAACGAAAGTAAATTGCCTGTCAATTTCATACTTTGGGCAGAAGTGAAGTGCCTCAAATATTTTCGCCTCGTTAACAGCATACGACATAACGCGTACAATCTTGTGGGTTTCGAAAATTATCTACTCGTTGGCCAATGGCAACCAAACACAATGCACCCACAGACAAAGACAAAGAGCATCTAAGACAATGGACGAAGGCCTACCAAATCTTCCTCCTCTGCTCGTTTCTGATGCCAAGCCAGCGAGTGGATCAATCGATGTGAAATCATTAACATGGCATCTCTATTTTCGGGTAATGCTGGATTTTTATTTTATTTTAATAAAAGTTATATAGCAGAATTTTTGGAATAGTTTTAATGTTTATTGAGGAAGAATGATCTGTCTGTTGCTGGACTCTTTGTGAATTGGAATAGCTTGTTTGTTGAATGGAATAATGATCGGTTCATGTCTTATGTGGCTAGATATTATTAGGTTTTATGTGATAGTTTGTGATAGCTTTAAAGGTTAAATTTTGAAGGGAAGAATAGTTTGTCTATCAGTGAAATGTCTTATGTGATTAATTAATTTACAATATTAATAATTATTTTATTTTTTAGGTTTAATTTTTCTTTATTTTGATTTTATTTTAAATTTTGGTCAACTGATTTTATCATGAATCAAACAAAGAAAACTTACAAAATTAACTTAACCAATTAAAAATTACAATCACATAAAATATTAATTATAAATTATTTACAAAATTCACATTCTTTCTCATATATATAGATATACGGAATTATAACTTTATACAAATATTCATATATGTAATTACAATTTTATTTTTATAAAAATATAAATTGACTTAAATGTATATCAATGTCTTATACACAGGAACAAATTCACTTCACTTAATTTCATGTTAATAAAAGTTAATTGTTTTTACTTAAATTTTAGTGATCACCCTGAAAATGATTTTTCCCTTCCCCTTCAATTTTGGGATTAGTTTCAATGTTTTTTAAGTGGAATAATGATCTGCTCATCAGTAAAATATTTCCATGTTTTATGTGGTAGGATAT
>APFE030694865.1:0-50398 GCA_000404065.3 Pinus taeda | reverse complement strand
GATCACGTGAGCAGAGGCTATAATCACTTGGTATTGGCCAATTCTCATTGGCATAACTCAATCTCATTGATTGTGCAAATCCTCATGCACAACTATAGTCACAACTGATAACAATCTGATCCTCTAACACTTGTCCCTGCTGAACTGAACATGCACTGACATGCAACTAAGTTAACTGATGTATTCTTTAGTTGCATTAGAGTTAATAATTAGTTTAACAACTCATCATTAGTCTATTTGCAGTTAGACTAATTACAACTAGTTTAACCAAGTCAAACTGAACACAACTCCATCAACTCCACAATCAACTCCACCAAACTCAACTGATTGAGTTCTAACTGAGGTCATGCATGCAACACTCAACTGACTCATAAGAAAAGCGTATTTCCTTCTGACAGCTGCATGTGCCACCTCTGTAGCTCAAACTGAAGTGCTCCAAGAGAATAAGACAAAGTTTATAGTCTAAATATTATTATGAGCTAATAATATTTGACTGTTCTATATTTAGACTGAGCAATCACTCCGCTGTGGTGTCACTCCGCTGTGGTCTAAAAATAGAAGTCCATCTATTTTTCCAACTTGATCAATCATCCATAAACAACAACCTGCAATCCATAGACATGATCCATATGTCTAAAAATAGACATAGTCTAAAAATAGACTTGCGCCAAAAATAGCTTGCGGGCCCACTTAGTGAAGGCGACTCCTTTCCACTAAGCTCCATCATCTTGTTGCATTCTCAACAAGCATTTCTTGTTGCACACTTTTCAACATCCTTCACTTTTGTTGCCAGCCCCCCAAATCTACCTTTTGCATCCAATGCTTGAAAGTGCCATCCAGACAAAATTTTCAACATGGCTTTAGTAACCTCTACACCAGCTCCCAGAGTCTCTTGCAAAAGTAGCACATCTAGGTTGTAATTATTGATCAACGCTTTTAGAGCCAGTTTTTTAGGAGCACTGGCGAAACCTCTACAGTTAAAGGACATAATAATCATTAAGAAACCACAGGGAGGGTTCTACACTACTCTAAGCACCCCTAAAATGGATAGTTGTTGACCATACACAATGTCTTTATTAGCTCTCTATTGAGCCTTGGATAGATTTGATTTCCTCCCTCTAGTCTTTTGGGTCCCCTCATGAATTGGCTGCATGCCCAAACCTCTCACTGCTTCCCAAGGAGGGGTTTTTTTTTCACGGGGTCTAAGATTGTAATGAGGGTTTACAGAAAGAGTTACAGCCAATCCATCAGCTTCTTCACACATCCCAGGGCTTCGGTTTAGATGTAATTCGGGGATTTACGTGATTATATTATCCAATTTTTCACATACATTGTTAACGTGAACATTATCATAGTTATTAGCCTGGAGGGACCAAGCTTGGACAATGAATTAATCAAAGATTGAACAGGAGAATTGATATAGGGGTTAGGTTCTAGAGTCGTACCCTCTGGCTAATGAGTTGAGCCCCTCCCATCTTCTTCTGCTAACACTGGTTTGTTCACCATCTCTTGTTGCTGATGCATGCTGATAGAATGCTCTTCCTCCTGAACTTCCATTTTCTCCACTAGTTCCTCCTACATCCTGTTAACGTCCATCTGATCCTCACCTGAGCCTGAAATCTCTTTGTTCCATTTGTTCTCCCCATCTGCTCCTTTCCCTCCCCCTTCCTTTCTCTACCTCCTTCTTTGCCTAAATCCCAATAGACATTCCCTTGCCATATGTCTGTATTTATGACATCGATGATAATGAAAAGGCCGATTTTCATAATCTAGCATCTGGGTATACGAGAAATCATTATATTGCAAATTAATTTCTTCTGCCAGCCCTTCTTGGGGGTTTAAACTTACTAGAATTCTAGCCATTCCTTGATCTCTGGTTTGCAGGAATGACATATCAGCTTCCATGAACCATCCCAGGTGATTCCCAATTGCCTAAAAATTGAATCGAACCACAAAAACAGAGGGAGCCTAAGCATTTGAACCCACACATGAGATTCATCCACCTTTTCTTGTTGTGCATCAAACAAGGGGTTCCATTTTTTGAATAAAATCAAGTGTCTCTCAAAACTCCAATTCCTTCCCAGAACCCATTCCACAATTTCAATCTTGTTGAATTTTATAATAAACCATCCCTTTGCAAGAGATGAGACCACAAAAGGCTTATCAGGTTCCTCCTACTAGTTTTTCATTATCCATTCTTGAATATAGTTTGCTGAATATTTCTTCCCATTTTCTCGGTCAACCAGGGTTAATTCTGAGATCTCCATGGCCTCGTCAATTTGTACATCCATCCCAAGAACTAGGTTTGTGACTACCTCAGTCCTCTTTATTATCTTGTGCTTTCCCCTTTTCCCTAGCCTGCATGTTCTGACCCCCATCCCCCCTGTCCTGTGTAGTTTATTCCGCATTGACTACAGCTTCTTGGAGCGTTTCAGAAAGCCCCTCCATCCTGAATATTCTGAGTCTATCGAAAAACCCTCCTTCCTCTTGGGTTGTCTCCCCAACCCCTAGTAAAGGCTCCCTTCCTCCTGTTACCCCTTCCACCTTCGGGCAGCCCTCCCTTCCTTCCACGGGTGATTATTCTTCCCCTCCATCTACCTTCCCAAAAGCTTCCTTCCCTATTCCTACCACCTTCTACACACCAGTTTGTTCCTTCCCTTGTCCTAATAGCCCTGCTATACCCGCCCCTGCAAACGAGTCATACAGAAGGTTTTCTATGTTTCCCACATTGAGAGGGCTTCTGCATGAATGAATATTGTTCAGCCAAAACCCTTTCCCACCCTCTTCTGAATCTGAATATTCCACAAGGAATGATCGTATGCCTTCCTAACCCTTGAAACCACAACTAATGACGATGTCTTCTAAACCCCCGAAGTAAAATTCTTTAGGCAAGCAAGGAACAATGTTACTTACTTGAATAAAAACATTTCCCACCGCATAGTGCCTAGAAAGTAAAGATCTCTCCCTCCCTTGCAGCTCCTACCCCTCCCAATTCTCCAGGTAAGTTAGACCTAGGCTTTCCTCCAGTAGTATCTGAAAATGGGGCACTTAGGCTTCTGGTCTAACTTACAAGCACCTCTCCCACTTCCAAAGCTTAAATATTCCCAAGTCTCTATGATTAACCAATGCGGAATTAAATATGTGTTTGAAAATAAGTTGTATGCTTATGGTTGTTTTAGATTGTTTATGTGCTTTAAATTTATTTGCTTGAGCTGATATAAAACATATAACAGTGAATAAAATAGCAGATACAATGCAGCAATAAAACATACACAAAACAATAACTTAATATGGAGTTCACCCAAAACTCTTGGGCTACATCTCCTTGAGCTCTAGTCAACTCAACTAGGCTCTCTACGATTATGGTCTAAGTTCTTTTACAAGTTTCATGCTTAACTCCACTGGTTTACATAGAACACAATGGGTTTAGAAACCCCATCTTATCCCCTGGCTCTGAAGCTCTCGGCTTTCAGGCTCTAGCTTTGGCTTTCTGCAACTTTCAGCTCTCTGGCTTTTCACTTGACCTCCAAGTGACTCCAAAGACTCCCTTAGCTGCTCTACGCATTAGATTTTTCACTCTTTCTACTCTCTTGCTTCTCTCCCCACTCTCAATTGAGCTCTTTGCCTCCTTTGAGGTACTTTTTTGGCTTTTCAGCTTCCTCAGTCGTTTCTCTTCGATTCATTATCCCTCTGCGGCTTCTCTACTCCCTATCCATTAGACTGGCCATCTGGCTCTATGGATCCGTGGCTCCAAAATGCATCATTTCCTGTAAAAACGCATGTTGCAGTGTGGCATGATGATCATGAGCGGTTACATAAGGAATTGGGGTCGTTTCATAGGCAAAAACCCAAAAAATGACAAAATTCCATCACAGCGAGAATGTCTACAAAATACACTATCGGGTGTGACTTTCGGACTTGAAATCCCATTCAATCACCCCTAAATCCCTATCGGGTCTGCCATTAGGCATTATATCACATTGCATTAGTGTATTGGGAAAAATCCTAAACACACAGGAAAATGATGAAAAACCCAACAAAATATGTCCTATCGGACTTCAAAATATATCGCAATCACCCCTAATATCACATTGAGTCTACCTTTGGCTGCTAACGCAAGCCCCATCATCGATCTACGAGATCCCCGATCCAATGGTCCATATGCGATTTCGAGTGGCTTAAGGATGAGGAGGTTACCCGCCCGAAAAGGCAGTTTTCCTCTCTCCTCTGACAGGCACGCATCATTCACTTTATGGGATCGGGCGGAGCCGGCCCAATATCATTTACCGCTCGAGGCCCACCCAAAATCCCGCTTACGAAACTCAAATTATATAAATTGCACCTATAATTCCCCTTCGGGTCCACTTTATCGCTTCAAGCATATTTCCCTTGTATTTCGGTTTTTACACCAAAACACACTTATACACAGGAATTCCCTTTACAGCGGAACTCAAACATTATGAAATCGGGCTTATAAAACCCATTGGATCCGGAGATTGTGTGTGCATGTATTGTCGCCCCTTTTATCACCGTGATGGTGATATATCACAATTGTTGTCGCATAGCCCTGAGGGGCCGTCCCTTGTCTTATGCCATCATTGATGCTGATCTGCCGATATCAGCGATTGTAATATCGCATCGGCCCGGGGACTTTTCCTTATGTCATGTGCACCCCCTGCCTCCGACTGAATATGTCGGGGATCAGCAATCAGGGGTCTCTTCCCCTTTTCGCTTAAGTCCGCTCTTGGATCCCCTCTCCGATGTGATTTCCCTTTATAAGGGTTTTTGCCCATTTTAGGGGATTTTCCCTCTTTTTCTAAACAACAAAGGGCTTCTTTTTCTACGATAAATTATGCATCCTAAGTCCATTTTTGCCCATTCAAGTTGCAGTAGATTTAGAATGAGACAATCTCTACAATGGGGCTTTTTCCAGGAACCCTCTTGGACTTTCATTTCCTCTGTGAGGAGCACTTAGACTTAGGAGTCTATCCAAAATCCATTTTCGATCATGCCTTCCCACTAAAAGAACTTTTGGTCTCCAAAAGACTGATATACTGATCTGAACAGTACCTGATAGTAACAACACCCTCTTATTTCAGCCTCCATACACTTGCCTTGCATATTTCCTCTGAACCAAAGCCTTTGACCACTTTCCTTCCCGGATATGCTAGTCCTCCTGGGAAGAATTGTCTTCTTGCCTTCCTGCAGAACTCCTACTGAAATGGTCACAGAAGGTAGTTTGAACTTATCTACCTTGATCATTGATCCAAGGTGGCTCAAACAAATGTGAAGTACACCTGCTCCACAAAATTCTCATTTGTACCTGTTTGAAAAGTTGTTAACAACAACAGAAATATAGACAACAATTGAATGGACTAAACTCTTGCTTCAACAAAAGAAACAGATTTCACATCTTGTGAACACCTCCATGTCTTACATTTTCATACAAATGATGGACTAGACAACAAGCCCACAAAACATGCCTTTAAAACAAATGACCCTTCAAGTCAAGCATGTAGAAAAAGACCATTAGGACTCTTTTTCAAAAGATGAAACACTTGATTATTATCTCCATCTTGGAGACCAGGTTAACTTCTCCCAAGTCAACATTACATGCATGTTTAAATCAATTATCCCTTCAAGTTAATTACACATACATGTTCAAACACAAGGAAAACACCAACATCCCTGTATCCATGCATCTTATGCTCATGTATGCATTTCATCCTTCAACTTTCACTTAAGCACACTGTTATTTCGAAGCTAAAATGAAATAGCAATAAAGTGAGCCTCCTACTCAAATTCTCCATTCACCTTCTTGGTAAAATCCTGCAACTTGCATCTCATCAACAAAGAAATGCAAATGGATGCATAAATAGACATGCAATCTTAATTGGATAAGAACTCTAGCCATTTCTTACCAATCCATTTCAAAGGTCCTTTGTCTGCACATCAGCATCAACATGTGAATAATCCTGAGACACATAATTCATGGAATCTTCCTTTCCATTTCTACCATTTTCTCTTTCCACCTTCTTCAGCTTTTGTGGAAGCATTGTTGAATTCAGAGTCCAACACTTTTCAGGAAGATGCCTTTGCTTATGGAAGTATGTACAACACATGTACATCCTCTTGACAGCATGATTTGCCTTGTCCAATGGACCTTTGGCTTTTTGCTTCTTTTAATTCAAAAGTTTCTTATATGTGGCCATTCTCCTCCAACATCTAGAAACATCATGGTTATCCAAGCCACAAAAGGAACATGCAATTATTTTCCTATATCTATGTGGAAATTTATCATGCTTTGCAAAATCAAAATGAATATGTTTAGAACTAGATTTATACCTTTCTCTGTCACCTCTTTTACCTTCATGAGGAGGTGAATTGAATGAAGAAGTAAGTCCATTTGGAACACCATCAATCTCTTCAAGGCTTTCAAAGTTTCCACAAATCTCTGGTTCAAGTGTGTGCTTCTGAACACCTGCATCCTGCAAATTATGTTTCAAGCCATTGCCTTCCTCCTTAATACAATCTTCACACTCTTGAGGTAGAATACCTGCAATGCAACACCTTCTTGGAGTTGTTTCAATGGCCTTCATGGAAGCTTTGGAACTCTCTCCATAAGACTGTCCATAGCCAAGACCCAAATATTTAGGCCTTTCCTCAACTATTATTGGCTCAACAATACCTTGTGCATGTTTACCCAAGTCTTTTCCTTCATAGCCCATCTAGGACATTAGCTTAGAACCTATGCCTCTAGTATGCTTTTCAAAAGAACCAATATAAGCATTCTTAGAAGAATTTGAAGACAAACTGGAATGGTTTACCTCTTCTTCAAGTTGATACTTCACTAAGGCTTCTTTGGCAATAAAGAGTTGGGACTCCAACTCATGCATCCTTTTCAGGTTCATATTTGCAATATGAAGTTGCCTCTCCATTTCCTACAATTTGTCAGAAATCATATGCTTCTCTTCCTCCATGGAATTCAACTGCTCTCTAAGTATGCTGCTCTTCCATCCATCCTCATACATTTCTCTCACCTTGTCCATCATGATGAACAAGTCTTGCTTTATGTCTCCATCAAATAATCTTGTGATGAAGGAGTAATTTGAGGATACACTTGTAAAAGTTGTCATTATGCCAATGAATAATAGAACTTCAAATAAGATTAATAAAGATCTTATTCAACAACCTTTTGTAGTAAACCTCTTGTGCTTCAAGGATTGCCTTGAGGTCCTTTGGGATAGAAAAATGCATTCAGCCCTTCTTCCTTCTTATCCTTCCTATAATGAGCTATCGATAGCTTTCCTTCACCTCTACAAACTCAGAAAATAGTCAATCTGCAACAAGCATACAATCAATCAGACAATCAATCCTTGACTACCCAAACACCTTTCAGACAAGCAATTTTTCCCTGTCAATCAAGCATTCTGATATAACCTTCTTTGAAGGTGGGTTAATCAATAAAAAGCTCTGATACCACCTGATCTGAAAATGGGGCACTTAGGCTTCTTGTCTAACTTACAAGCACCTCTCCCACTTCCAAAGCTTAAATATTCCCAAGTCTCTATGATTAACCAATGCGGAATTAAATATTTGCTTGAAAATAAGGTGTATGCTTATGGTTGTTTTAGATTGTTTATGTGCTTTAAATTTATTTGCTTGAGCTGATATAAAACATATAACAATGAATAAAATAGCAGATATAATGCATCAATAAAACATACACAAAACAGCAATTTAATATGGAGTTCACCCAAAACTCTTGGGTTACATCTCCTTGAGCTCTAGTCAACTCAACTAGGCTCTTTGGGATTATGGTCTAAGTTCTTTTACAAGTTCCATTCTTAACTCCACTGGTTTACACAGAACACAATGGGTTCAAAAACTCCATCTTATTCCTTGGCTCTGAAGCTCTCAGCTTTCTGGCTCTAGCTTTGGCTTTCTGCAACTTTCAGCTCTCTAGCTTTTCACTTGACCTCCAAGTGACTCCAAAGACTTCATCAGCTGCTCTGCACATTAGCTTTTTCACTCTCTACTCTCTTGCTTCTCTCCCCACTCTCAATTGAGCTCTTTATATCGAGTCCGCCATTAGGCGTTATATCGCATCGCATTAGTGTATTGGGCAAAATCCCAAATACACAGGAAAACGATAAAAAAACCAACAAAATTTGTCCTATCGGACTTCAAAGTATATCACAATCGCCCCTAATATCACATCAGGTCCGCCTTTGGTCGCTAACGCAAGCCCCACCGTCGATCTACAGGATCCCCAATCCAATGGTCCATATGCAATTTTGGGTGGCTTAAGGTTGCAAGGGTTACCCACCCAAAATGGCGGTTTTCCTCTCTTCTCTACCAGCCACATGTCGTTCACTGTATGGGATCAGGCGGAGCCGGCCCAATACATTTACCGCTCAAGGCCCACCCAAAATCCTGCTTACAGAACTCAAATTATATAAATCATGCCTATAATTCCCCTTCGGGTCCACTTTATCGCTTCGGGCATCTTTCCCTTGTATTTTGGTTTTTACACCAAAACATGCTTATACACAAGAATTCCCTTTACGGCAGAACTCAAACATTATGAAATAGGGCTTATAAACCCCATCGGGTCTGAAGATCATGTGTGCATGTATTATCACCCCTTTTATCACTGCGATGTGACGTTGTGATGCCATATATCGCAACTGCTCATTGCATAGCCTCGGGGGTCAGTCCCTTGTCTTATGCCATCACTGATGTCGATCTGCCGATATCGGCAATTGCAATATCGCATTAGCTCGGGGTATTTGCCTTATGTCATGTGCACCCCCTACCTCCGACCCGATATGTCAGGGATCGGCAATCGAGGATCTCTTCCCCTTTCCGCTTAAGTCTACACTTGGACCCCCTCTCCCATGCGATTTCCCTTTATAATGGTTTTTTGCCCATTTTAGGGGATTTTGCCTCCTTTTCTAAAGAACAAAGGGCATCTTCTTTCTGCGATAACTTTTGCATCCTAAGTCCATTTTTTCCCATTCAAGTTGTAGTAGATTCAGAATGAGATGATCTCTATAATGGGGCTATTTCCAGGAACCTCCTTGGACTTTCATTTTCCTCTGTGAGGAACACTTAGACTTAGGAGTCTATCCAAAATCCATTTTGGATCAAGTAGTCCTAGGGATTTTCTTTGTTTCCAACCCACACCCGAGCCACTTTTCTTCCTTCTTAGCTATCCAGTTAGACGAATATACCTCTCTATGTTTGTATCCATGACCTCCAGCCCCCAAACCGACAGAATGTCCTTGGGTTCGGGGTCCAAATCAACCGCTTCTCTTTGTTTGACCATCTTCCACCCTACATACTACTGTTAACAGATTACCACAGAACCCGACTGCTTGAGCTTCAACCATGGGTGCGTGCAGAGAGATGAAGATGGCATGCTGGCTTAATGGGGCTTGATCCAGGTTCAGAGTTAAGTTAGCCAAACAAATCTCGACACTACTAGCCCTTTCGGAAACAGTCCGCGAAGCGCAGACTGAGGTCTCACCCGAAATAGTATGGGAGGGTGTTAGAACCAGGTTTCCACACCCTGGAGATGTCTGAGAATTTCAACTAGTTCGCGGTTTAACCCTACGCACAGGTTGCTTCGCGCACTTTCTCGTACTTCACAGCCTGATATACTGCCTTCTCGTAGCCCTACCTAGGGGCTAAACGTCACGCTCTACATTATTACCCAAGACCTTACTGGTATTCCAATGTTAGTTAATTAGCTTTACCTACTTGAGTGCTTTAAGTATACTTAACAATATAAAGCATTCATACAGGTGCACGCAGTAAATAAACAGTATATTTGCAAATTATTTTGATCATTCATTAACCCAAGAACAGATACACAAAATTATAACAAAACTTCTCTTTATTAATTCCTTCCTCGGTTAAAAACTCAATTTTTCCCTGCGCACTCAGTTGCAAGGGTCCGCACACTCAGCTGCAAACTACTAGGCCTCTGCGCACTCAGCTGCAGAGCCTTCTCCTACTCTACAACCCAAAGACACACTTCAACTTGCGACTTAATCACTTAGACTCTTTCCTTTTCTTCTTTCTTTCTCCTCTTTTTACACTTAGAGCCTCACTCTATGTATACAATCCCATGGTCTGCGGACCATGGGTAAGTCGATCCAGCCGACATTACATTACAAAACTAGATCATACAACCCTGTGACTCTATCATACTTTCGCGCCCTGCGCCCGCAATTCGCGGAGATTTACAACAAGATTCAATCAAAACTTGGGCTTTGAGCCCCAAAACATGCCTTGGGGGATTCCATGCCCAACCACCCACCAACACAAAGATCATGACTCGCCCTCAAGTCACTCTGTCGGTGCAGCGATCTTTGCGCGGAGTCCCTCCAACTGTTCTTGAACTGCGCGAAGGTCAGCAGCACACTGAGCTACTGCTTGCTGGATTTGCTACATACGTTGTTCTAAGAGCTCTGTGTCAGAAGTGCTTCTCTACATCAATGTGTGCATCCCCTACATGTGTGTGATCTTTCGTTCAATGTCTATCGTGATGGTGAAGGCCTCGTCGATCCAATGCTAGACACGCACTTTTAGGATTGCTTCCTTATGTCGTGCCACGTCCACCTGCTCCTTCAATGCTTTAGCCTGCTACATCCATGCAAGCCTCTGGGTGAGGACCACCGTCTGTACAGTTCCTTGGACACTATCATACTGTTGTTGGAGTTCTCGTGACTCTATCTCTAAGCATTGGATATTGGGGTCCTCCTGTAGAATTGTGAGGACCCCATGTGATTCTTCCAACATGTTGGTGCAGTCTCGCACTACATCTCCGATTTCCTCCAATCCCGTTGTGATAGCGCTAGCGAGTTGTTCTCTGACTTCCAGGGGAGTGGATGGTTGCGCCTTTAACGTAGCTCGGTGATCTAAAGATTCAACTCTAGCTGAACCATTGTCATTTCCTCCCTAGCCTCGCAGACCCCTGCTGCTAACCTGTGGATCTGCACCTTTACTGGTATATCTGCTAGATGGCCAGCTTTGAGATGCTTTGGCAAGCATCGTCTATCACCTGTACCAACTCTTGACTTTGCGACACCAATTCGTCATGCTGCAAGCTTAGTTGTTCCATATTTATTTTTTACTCACTAAGGACTTGGAGCGCGCGGCTCTTCCTAGCTCGCACCACTGCAGTTATCCCATCCTGCAACATATATAATGTCTCGCGCGAGAGGGTAGCTAGATTAACACTGAGACCTTTCAGTGTGCTAACCAAAGGCCTGTTGGCCTCATTTGATGTCACTAGTGCCCCTTCCGGCAGCACTATTGTGTTCGTCATCCACGCATGCAACATCTGCACTGTTGTCATGGATCCAACTGCGAGGTTGGTCAAAAGGGTACCAACCTGAGGAGGCGCGCCTTTAATTCCTACAACTGCACTCTAAGGGCCTCCAACACAATTTGGTTCTCTTGCATGAAACCTTGGAGAGCCTTATTGGTGACATCACACACCGTCTCACCAATGTCATGTAGATCACCCTCGATTAGGGTGATTAGGTCAATGGACAATTTCGAGGCCTTGACCTTCTTCCGCAACCCTGTCCACTCTGTTGGGTGCTGTTGCTTCAGCTTTGTTGACACGATTCATGGGTCCGCACCTCCTTCTTCTATTTCTGCTTCCTCTGCTTCCTACCCCTGCAAAGGCGTTTTTTGGCCCTTGCCCACCTGCGTGGCTGCTTCATGTGTTGCTCCTACTGCTGTGGCCTTTTCCTGCTCAGCTGCTTTCTACGTCATGTCCCGTGTTGCCCGCACTTCTACTACTGTTGTTTCCTTCCTTTGTTTTTCGTCCAACTGTGTGATGCGCAGCTTGGCCTCATATTTCTTCTTTTGCATTGTCAACTTCTCAATTTCTGTAATGTTTGGGTGTGCCATTCTGGTGGCCATGCCTCTAGGACATTGAAAATGGCATCATCAGTGGCTACAAAGGGTAGATTTTTCCACTGTTTAGCCAAGTCGTTGTGTGCCCTGACATATCTGTTATGCATGTCTGCCTTAAATTCTACAAAACTCTGCAGACTATTGTAAAACATGGGTGACAACCACGGCTTACGGTTGATCCACATTCTGAGGTTCATCTCCATGAACACCCAGAAGATCTTGTTGTCGTGTATCCTTTTAGCATCCTTCGTGGCCCAGAGCGAAGCGTACTTCGCGGCCTTCGGTAAATCTTTGTCAGTTATGGGGAATTGACTATCCCCCAGCTACGAGCACTATGGACAGCAACAGCCTTGCATAGTGGAATGTTTTGCCCTATTCTTGGGCTTCACATAAATTCTCTAAAAATTCTATGTAGAGGAATTCAGACTAGTTAAACTCGACCCCCTCCATGCACTGCTCGGCTAGTGCAACCACTGGCATAGGTACCTCGTCTACGTGGCACTTACGCATAACTCTTCCTGCCAACATTTGGGTTGCCACACGTATGGATTTGTCCTTGAGGTTGGAGATTATGTATTCCCTCTTCTTCTTTTCCATCTTGTACTTTTTCTTCATGGCCTCTGCGATGGCCAAACCATTGCCCTTCCCTTATGATATGTCTGCGGGTTCCTCTCCTTTGTATGGAAGCCGGGAGACGTGATGAATCAAGTCTGCCATGATGGGGATGGGCTCCTCCAACCACAAACACTCATCATGCACCAGGCAGATCAGCTGCCTGATGATGAAAATGGTTATTGGGGCATGGTGGAAATGCAACACCCAGAGTAGGTTCAGCAGCTCGGCCTTTTCCACTCTACGCAACCACTTTTGTGGCTCTAATGATGTCACCTCCCCCCCCCCCGGCAATGTTCTGCTTCATGAGGTTTCCGGTCTCAAGGTGAGGGAACTTCTCATGGTCAATGAGGTCCCAATACTTGAATTTTAGGCTCAGCACGCGGCCCAAGTGCGTGCCTTCAAACATAATGCCATCTGGGAGGGGCGGGGTCTAGAGAAAGCTCTTGGCCTCATCCAGGTCCTTGGGTACTTTGGCCTTCCCTTTTCAAGGGGGGACATAGGCGGGTAGTCTTGTTGCAGAGTGTGTAGGCTAAGTATCCACCTCCATGCCTTCATATTCTTCTTCTACGTTGATAAGATCTTGTAGATCTTCTTCTTCTTCATTTGTTTCTATAGTGATGGCTTTCCCCTTCTCCTCCATCGACAGTTTCCTGCGCAGCGGGTTCCACGGAGTCACACGCACGAGAGCCATTGCTTATTTTTCCTTCTTGGGTCTTAGCGTGCACGGTGATTTCAGGATTTGTGCCACAATCCCGACACCTTCTGGAACATCCCCCATAGTTAGGGCCTGCGCGGCCTCCTCGGCAGTGACTTCTGCTACCTCCATACCATCCTTAGTTGTTGCCATTGTATTTGTGCAGCAATCTATCACTTGCGAATTTAGGGGCTTAATCAATGCTTAGCTCACAAAAATCAGGGTTCTGCTCGACCGCTCAATTCGAAAATGACCAAGTGTTGTTTACTGGGTAGCCCTTTGTATTTTATAGTGCTTTTGGAATTTGAATTCGATCGTTCCCCCCAAATTCGGTTCATTAATTCTCCCTTGGCAGCAGATTTTCCTAGATTTTGCCCATAAATCACGTCTTAAATGCTTGCCGCTTGCTCCATTTGGCCTCAAGTCGAGCATCCCATCATGAATAGTGACTTCAATGGTCACTTTCTGGCCAACCCTCACAGCAGCGCAGCCCCCCGTGCGCAGTCACAGACCTTGTGACTCTTTGCTCCTGCACACATCTCCAATATCGCGCAGCTCCCGGGCAGAATAGTTTATAGTCCTGCACTCCCTTCCAACTGCCTAGACCACTAAAACTTTCCTTCCCTCAGCTAGTCAAGTGGTCGCACCACCCGTGAAAAGTTTCATCCGATCATTCATCATGTTCCCTAGAGAATCTATACCTTTTACTATTATGGTCAGCATCGCGTACTTTATTACTTGTAACGCGCTACCTGGGTCATTATGCTTAGCAATATGCAATCCAAGCCAAGGCATCAGACTGATCAATTTGCAGCAATAGGCCTTAACCCTATCATCATGATCACACGCACCCTACCTTACCATTCTGGTCTATTTGCCGAGAAAATCTTTCTTTATTTCATCCTCCATCTTTTTTACTTTTTCATCCATCAAAGTGCTTTTCTTCCTTAACCGTACCCTTTCTTCTTCAAGTTTGTGGAGTCTAAGGTTTCCCTGTTGTATTTCTTCCTCAAGTCCCATGCGTTTTGTTTCTTGTGGTTGTGTGATCCCTTCTTTCCGGGCTTCGTGAACCATCGTATCTACTAGTGCTACTATGCACGGAATAGGCTTTACATGTTTCCATAGGGAATAGAGCATTTGCTTCATACTTCAGCTTCGAAAGTGCATGTGCAGTCAGGGTTTTACACATGGTCCTATAAGCCCAGAGAACTGCTGGTATGCACAGGTCCCAGTCAGTTCATTTCACATGGTGGACCGTGTTCAGTGCTTCACGTATTTTGTCAAAAGCTTCTGCGTGCTTGGCCTTACCATACTTCTTGGTCCCAACCAAAGGGGTCATTTGCACCATTTTCTTGCCCGCTCTTGCTTGTTGGTCATGTTCCTATCACGAGGATAGTGTGCATCTCTACAGGTTGTGCACCATACACTTGTACCCATCTGGAAAGGTGGGCACGTGGGCTGTTTCATCCATCATACTTGGCTTTCATCCGCATCTGAGGCTTTCCAAACTACATGCTCATCATCCTTCTGCATTCGCGCCAGTCCTCAAAACTTCTTTGATGCGTACCCCACCATCTTGCAGGCGTAGCATGTAGCACCCATTTCAGAGTGTCAAAACGTTTTTGTTCTAGTACTTCTCTTTAAAATTTGTTCAGGAAATCATCCACCTTACTCAACCCATCATAATTAGGAAGATCTCTTACCTCTATTGCCACACAGCACAGCAACCTTGTCATCATGTTAGAGTTGAGTGTGGTTACCTCGTGTAACTGGTTCTGCCATCATTCTATTTCCTCGTCTGAATCTGAGGTGTAGGAGCTTTCGCGCTCCCACAAGAGTCTGCCATCCATTGTTGGATTTACCTAGTCCTGCTCCTACGCGGTTATCTTGTAGATACAGTCTAGATTGTCATCACTATCGTAGTCACGCACTGGCTCTTTGTAGCACGATCCTTCCGCAGGGTCTAAAGGTACCACTATGCGTAGTGACTTTTTCTCAAAAATCATCTTGCGCTTCTTTAGATTTATCACTCCATTCATGTCAGTGGCCCAATCTATTCCCAATAACACGGGATAGGGATTGTTGTCATCAACAATCTCTATCACTTCAAAATCTGCTAGTGCGCTCGCACCTTCGATATCTACCGTTACTCCCTGCATTCTTCCCATAGGTAGGATCTTTTGTTGTTTCACCATTCACAACTGAATAGGAGCCCATTGCAGCACAGGCCTGCCCATGCGCTCCCACGTCTGCTTTGGTAGGACGTTCATGTCCAATCCTAGATCCAAAATCACTTGATCCATTTCATATTCCTCAATCTGCGCAGTCAATCTCATCTCTCTTCCTGTTCACCTTGTGTGCTTCCCAAGCTTCCAGACTACGCGTGGTTCTCTTGGCGTGGTTCTAGCATGTCTAGTGATGAGTTCTTGCAACCCCTTCACAGCTTTGTTGTTGCGCAGTAGCTTCATGCATGTCTCCAAAAATGTAGTAAGCATTGATGGGTCCATTTCTGGTTCTAGTTTGTCTTTACTTCCTAAGCTGAAGGCATCCGCGAAGCTCTTATTAGCTTCCATGAATGTCTTCTTAGCTTGCTCTAAATCAAATTTGGGTTCCTTTGTTGGAGCCTTGCAAACCCAAGCACTCTCTTCGAGCTACTTTCCTTTATCATCTCCTGTCGTGATACCACTTTAGAGCACAATATTTACATTCGGGCCTTCCTCATGCAGCTCAAACCTCATCATTTGCGAGTTATGAGTCAGGGGACGTTGGAGTACTCCTTTATCGCGCAACCTCACTATCACTGTGGGATAGTCCTCCGTCTCATGATCAAACTAGGTACAATATAAGCATGATGGTCTCATTGAATGGTTCGCAATTGTAACATATCCGCTATTCGCGACCTCTTCTTGGTCCCATTCCACCTCGACCTCATCCACGCCCCTAAAATCCAGTGCATGCCATACCTGCATTTTGATCGAGGGCCCATGTTTCAGTCTGAACTCTGTAGGTAGGAGTCTAATCCATGATCAGTTCATAACTTCTACAGGTACACTCATCGTGGCCTACTAACCTACAAAAATTACAGAATAATTGCTGGGAATTCTACGTATACTTTTGTAATAGATGGCAGTTATATGTAGCATGCTTCCCTCCTATCTGACAAATCACGCACCATAATGCAGGTGCCATGCTCAATCCTACTTGTGCCTCCTGTCTCAATGGCATTGGTCCTCCTCCCACCAGATAGTTTGCAAAGACTGGACAATGGTCCTTGTCATGTACCTGGCCTTTGCACTTTACACACCATACCTCCTCACGCACTTCTGGGTGAGTTGTCATGTCTTGTTTCAAACTCTGCATCTCAAGGCACAAATTTTTCAATTATGTGTGGATCTGTTGAACTCCCAGGTTAGGATCTTGTATCGGGCTCTCATGCAGTCTCATTGCAATCTCCAAGGCCTCGACCTAAGTGGTTAGCTTCTATTGTGACAACGCATTTCTTAGATGCGGCGTTAGCGATGCTACAAACCATGCGCAGTGTTGCCCATCCGTCAAGGTCATATTGGCTTCACGAATTGTACACTTCAGTCTTTGATCTAGCTCCCAGTGGGTCTCGCCTAGAAGCATCGCAATTTCCTTAAATCCAATGATCGATTGTGTCTCTGATTTTGGCCTGCTAAATTCCTTGTTTAACACAACTTGGATATCCACGATCCCTGTGTTCGGATTGTCATTGGAATTCTTAATGTACCAAGTCAATGCACAATCCTGCAAATCACTGACCAATGTTGCTTTCTTTATATTTTCATCCGTGACTCCCTGCGCTTCCCATACAACCCTTACCATGAACCAAAACTGGTCCGGATCTTCATTCCCTACTCCTTTGAACACTAACAACTTTATCGCGCTTGCCATATTGAATTGTGGTGGTGGCGGAGGTGGTGTGGGCGAAGACAAGGGTGAAGATGGTGAACTGGTGGTGGTGTAGGTGGGAGTGGTATGTGTGGAATTCATGACTTTATCGAATTGATCGTTCTTCTCGATGAAACCTTCGTGAGATCTTCCTTGATTTCTCACGGAGGTGAAATCAAGGGGCTAGTTTCTAGTCCTGCGCTACCTTCATTTCTGTAGATCCTCCCACTCCGTGTAGCCCCAAACATCAATTTATTCGCATAACCCGCTTTTCACACAATAGCATTTTAATCCAAGTGTTCAAAGATTTAACATACTTACCTCATGGTCCTTTGAGGAAGAGTTGTTCCGCCTCACTATAGCTGATTGAAGTATCTACCACAAACTCAATGATAAATCCTCCTATAATTCGATTGAGCCAGTGATCCATAGTGCGTGCGATCTTACCTTCTGATGCTTCTAGTCTGCACACCAACTCTCGAGTCCACACAATAGGTTTGTCAAGCCTACACCTTCCTTAACTGTCTACTAGCTTCGTGATCCACTCGTACAACTCAGAGGGGAAGGATGCAAAGAAAATTTCGTGGATTTCCATATATAAGTAGCAACCTAACCACTCTTCCTTTGATAATCACAGATTCCTGTTTTCCTGCGCCGTGAACTTATGAATCTTTCTGTCCAACCACTCTTCAATTCCTTTCTTTGTCGAATTTCAGTGATACGACATCAGACATCTCTATGACGATCCCAGTCCTAGCAATGAAACCGTTTGTTGGCTTAATGGGGCCTGACCGAGGTTCAGAGTTAAGTTAGCCAAACAAATCCCGGTACTACTGGCCCTTTTGGCAACAGTCCGCAAAGTGCGGACTGAGGTCTCACCCGAAGTAGTATGGGAGGGTGCTAGAACCAAGTTTCCACACCCTGGAGATGTTTGAGGAGTTCAACTGGTTCGCAGTTTAACCCTACGCGCAGGTTGCTTCGCGCACTTTCCCGTACTTTGCAGCCTGATATACTGCCTTCGCGCAGCCCTACCCAGGGGCTGAACATCGCGCTATGCATTATTACCCAAGACCTTACTGGTATTCCAACGTTAGTTAATTAGCTTTACCTACTTGAGTGCTTTAAGTATATTTAACAATATAAACCATTCATACAGGTGCGCATAGTAAATAAATAGTATATTTGCAAATTATATCAATCATTCATTAACCCAAGAACAAATACGCATAATTATAACAAAACGTCTCTTTATCAATTCCTTCCTCAGTTACAGACTCAACTTCGCCCTGCGCACTCAGCTGCAAGGGTCCGCGCACTTAGCTGCGGACTACTAGGCCTCTGTGCACTCAACTGCAGAGCCATCTCCTACTCTACGACCCAAAGGCACACTTCAACTTGTGACTTAATCACTTAGAATCTTTCCTTTTCTTCTTTCTTTCTCCTCTTTTTACACTTAGAGCCTCGCTCTGTTTATACAATCCCATGGTCGATGGACCATGGGTAGGTCTACCCAGCCGACATTACATTACAAAACTAGGGCAGACAACCCTGTGACTCTATCGTACTTTCGCACCCCAAGCCCGCAATTCGCGAAGCTTTACAACAAGATTCAATCAAAACTTGGGCTCTCAGCCCTAAAACATGCCTTAGGGGATTCCATGCCCAACATGGCAATGTAGTGAAGGAATACTTTTGAGGTTCACACCTCATGAACTAGAAATAAAGTAAAGATGAGTTGAAGAAAATTTTTGTGGAAGGGATTTGGCACAACTTTTGAAGGGCTCTTGGAAATGTTCTTGGGAACGGTTTCTAGTTTGTTTTGAGGTATGTTTTAAGGGAAGAGCATTGGAGGTTTTAGGTCAAATTTCAAGTTTGATTTGAGGTTTGAATTCTTGTGTGGAGAAGGCCAAGCTTATTCTTGTTTTGAGGGGTGAGTACAATTGTATTAGGATGATGAGTTCATGGGCTACTAGACCAAGTTTTGTCCCTATTTGAAGCCAAGGTTTGGTTCAGTTAAAGAAGGCCAAAACCTGTTCCTACAATGGTCGAGCTCTATTCCTATTTAAGGTTAATTTTCAGTACTATTTTGAAGAACTAGTTCAATTGAAGGAGACCAAACAAGTTAAGAACAAGGAGACTTCCAAGGTTATAGAGGATATGCGGATCTTTGTTGTGAACCAACATTAGAGAGTGTGACGAAGGGTGGCCAAACCTAAACCTTGATGTTGTGAAAGTCGTTGAAATTTTTGAGGGTATACAATTAGGAGAAAGATACATTGGGATTTAATTTTGAAGGAAAATGCAAGTATCTAAGTAGACTTCACTACAATGAACAGGGGAGAAATAGATTGTGACCTCACAACATTGAAATTGTGCTAGTATTGACCAATGTGATACCAAGGTAAGATTGTGGATAGTTGGAATGAGTAACCAACAAAGTAAATATTGGAGTTGCACTGCAACTTGATTGTGGCAGACCATCAAAAGAACAACTGGTAGTGATCAAGCTTGAGGGAGAAAATCTAAGAGTAGCATGGATGGGTTACAACTTCTACTGAAGTAAGACAATTATGAAAAATCTTAAGTAGATTGGTGCCTACAAATTATGAGTTGGTGTTCAACTAAGGGGAATAGAGTCTCCTATAGGTTGGTGCCTACGAAGTTGTTGAGTTTAAGCTTAGTGAGGAGATTGAAATCTCCTATAGGTTGGTGCCTATGGAATTTTTAAGCTGGTGCATACAAAGGATTGGTGTCCTCACATTTTTACGGGTTGAAGCCTACAATTCTTGTAAGTTGGTATTTACAAAGAATTGGTGTCCTTGCAAATGGTTGTAATAAATTGAAGATTGTTTTCAAGTGTTTATTCTTCAAGTTTTAACTTGCACTTTGATCTATGCATTCATACATTGTCGCAGATGATTGATTATACAATGTAAATTCAGTCTCAAGATTAAGTAAGTGACAAATTGTTAAAAATAACAAAGTAATGATTCACCCCCTTTTATATATATATATATATATATATATATAGATATATATATATATTATTTCTTTCTTTCTTTCTTTTCTTGCTCCTGGAAATTTATTTTTTAATAAATATCCATTAAATTTATATATTAATTTATTCGAATTTTACATATTATTATGTATTTAATTGATAGTTTAAAAATAATATATTTCAAAATTTTAATTTAGAGGGGTTATTTTTTTTAACCATAGTAATTCATTGTTTTTCTTATGTGGTTCACTAGGCTACATCTATGGAATATTTGTACTATGAAGATTTAACTGAAAATATCACTTCTTTTCTACTCAATTACGGGGCATGACCTCTAGAGCCTCGAGAGAATTGAACACATATGACCGATAACTTATGACTTAGATTCCAATGATGTGTTTAATCCAGACCAATAACTTATGACTTCAACTCCAGTGATGTGTTTATCTTTGTTACAACCACTAACATGTCTTTTTATGTAAATTGAAATTATGTAAGAAAATAAAAAAGTAAATTGGTAACTTGTTAAGTAATTTGTTGGAGTACTCTAGACCAATAATTTATGACTTAAATTCCAATGATGTGTTTAATCTAGACCAATAACTTATGACTTAGACTCCAATGATGTGTTTATCTTTATTACAACCACTAACATGTCTTTTTATGTAAATTGAAATTATCTAAGAAAATAAATAACTATTTTCCCAGCCACTTTAACTAAATCTATCAAACTTTGAAAAAAATATAAAAAAAATTTACCAACCATTTTAACTAAATCCACATAACTTTGAAAACTTTATAAAATTTATCTCTATTACAATGTGTTAACATGTCTTTTTACATAAATTGAAATTATCTAACAAAATAAAAAGTTATTTACCCCTAAATACAAGAAAGGCGTAATAGTGGCATAGGAAAAAAACGATGAGGGATTCTTGGAGCTCTGCAACCCTAATGACCCTACGGCCATGAGGTAGGTGGCGTGGAACACCTCGAAAAACTAGCAAACAGATGGTCAGAAGTGGATAGACATTTCAAAAATGACAGAGGAGACTAGGAGGGGAGAGATCTCCTCCTACAGGGATGCAACAGCAGGAGAAGGAACCACTAATAGCAAAGAGGAAGCTGCTCAAAGGCTGCCAGGACCAGTTCTGGGTGCACGCTGGCAAGCAGGAAGCAAAGGAAGATGTCTACCCTGCATAGTGGAGAGACCGAGGTTTGTCATTCCGATGAACAAACTGGAGAGGTACAGAAGTTACATGAAAGATCATGCACTGATCTGTAAGTTCATCGAAGTCTGGCCCTCAGAAAAAGAACTGACAAGATGGATCCAGCAGAAATGGTAGCCACGCAGCCACATTGAACTGAAGCTGGGAGCACGCGGTTTTTTCACGGTAATCTTCTCAAACCTGCAAGATAAAGAGAAAGTGTTTGAAAATAGACCATATTTCCATAATAATGCAGGGTTATTTATGAGGTGTTGGGAGGAATGCTATAACCCAGACCATGAAAAGTTCCTAGCAGCACCGGTATGGGTTAGACTGTTTGGACTACCTATGGATTTCTGGGACCCAAAGATTATTGAAGGAATAGGGAACACCACAGGTAGTTTCATAAAGATAGCGGAATCAACAAAAAGAGGGAGATACACCTTGTATGCAAGAATATGTGTATACATGAACATAGCAAACCCTATACCAGGTGTTGTCGAACTCGAGTATCATGAGGAGGTCTGGCAACAGGCTCTGGACTATGAACACAAACCATTTAGATGTAGAAAATGCCATGAATATGGGCACCTTTTTAAGGAATTCCCTCTAAATGCAGAGGAAGAAGAAAGAAAGACTAAGCAACAGAGGAAAACTAATGAAGACGATGAGGGGTTTCAAGAAGTAAAACACAAGAAACGACACACTAAAGAACCTTAGCAGAAAGGTAGGAAAGACCAACCAACTACAAGTAAAGAGATGAATAGGTGTGAAGCATTACAAACAAAATAAGGGGAGGAAGAAACCTGAAAGATGGACCACCAAGAAGGGGCAGAGCATGAAGGCGGGGGGGAAAAACGGATACTAAGAAGAATAAGCAAAAAGATCAAGAAGAGCCAGAAGAACAGGGGACCCAAGAAAAGGAAATACACTAGGAGTATGAAGTGATGGAAGTAGACATAAATAAAGGGGATGACGCAACAACAGAAGAGGAAATTCTAAACTATACAAAGACATCTTCCAAAAATACAAAGAAAAGCAAGAGAGTGGAAAAATAGGGATGAATGAATAGCTTGGAATGCAGGATAATAACCAGGAGCATCCACAAAAAGGGAAAGGGGGGAAAAAGAGGAAGGAAGAACCTACAAGAATCCATTCAAACAATGGGTGAAATGTTAGTTAACACAGGAAGAGTTGTACTACTTTCGGCGGTCTTCCACCAAACAACCCAACCGTTTCAATGATTATTACATCCTGGAATATAAGAGGGCTTAACAGCAAGGGTAAGAAAAGATACCTAGCTGAGAGGATTAAAAAATAAAAACCTCAAATCATGTTGCTACAAGAAACAAAAATAAGGAGAGAAAAAATGGAGGAAATTCTACAGAAAATTAAGCCCTATTATGAAAGTATGACAATAGATGCAAAAGGGAGTGCAGGGGGAATAGCAATACTATGGAACCCAGCAGAAGTAATGGCTAACCTATGGATAGGAATCTGAAGGATTCTATCAGGGAGATTCAAAATGGTAGGACATAAACTTGGTATCAGTGGTCTATGGGCCTCATATACCGCTTGAGGGAGAGGCCTTTCTAACACAACTGTGTCGAATGGGAAACCTACATACAGAAAAACTTTGGGTGATAGTAGGAGATTTTAATATGATAACAACCATAGCGGAAAAAAAAGGAGGACTACAATGGGAGGATGCAGATATGGAGAGATTCAGGGAAACCCAAACAGCCCTCCAATTGATTGACATCAATATTATCAATGGCAAATATACATGGAACAATAAAAGAGGAGGTAGTAGAAAGATAGCCTCCAGATTGGATAGGTTATTAGCCACAGAACACTTCATATGGAAAGATATATTCTATGAAGCAACGATCCTACCTTGCCAAGGATCATATCACTGGCCAATAAAACTTGAAATTGCCATGAACAATCAAAACTAGCACAAACCTTTCAGGTTTGAAGCCTTTTGGCTAAGGGACCCAACTCTAGTTAAAACACTAGAAACCTGGTGGTAGAAAAGTGAAGGAGTAATACAAGGCAAGAATAAGATGCACACTCTCCAATTGAGACTCAAGGAGCTGAAAAGTGAGATTAAGACATGGAATAAAGAGGAATTCAGTAACATCCATAAAGACAAGGAACAACTCCAAATAGCAATGCAAAGGATACAACAAAAAAATCATAGAAGAAGGACGAACTGAGGAGAGAGCGAAGGAAGAAGGGGAAGTGCTAATCAGACTGGAGGAAAGGAGAAAGCAAGAGGAAATCTTGTGGTGCCAAAAGTCAAGAGTTCAGTGGCTAAAAGAGGGAGAACGGAATACACAATTCTTCCATCGAGCAATGCTGAAACATAGGCAGCAAAATCAAATTTTCTCCCTCAAAAATAAACAAGGTAACAGAGTAATACAGAAAGAGGAAATGGAAAATCTCCTAACTCAACATTTCAAGGGCATATTGACAGAGGTGCAAAGCAACAGAAAGGAGCATATAGCAAAGATAAAACAATTCATTCCAAAAAAAGTAAGCAAGGACCAAAACCTTGCGCTTCTACGGATGATTACAGAAAAGGAGATAGAGGAAGTAAGCAAGACAATGGCAAAAAACAAAGCCCCCGGCCCGGATGGTTTTACAGCGGAGTTTTTTCAAGCAACATGGCAGTTCATCAAAAAAGATATTGTTAATGTAGTAGAAGAATCAAGAAGCCATAAAAGAATGCACCCAGCATGGAATGCTACCTTGCTAGCCTTAATACCAAAAGTAGACCAAGCTGAAGAACCCAATAGCTTCATACCTATAGCTCTATGCAATGTAATCTATAAAATCATGGCCACTATAATGGTAAAAATATTACAACCCCTGCTCCCAGAATTGATAGCAAAAGAACAAACAGGTTTTGTGAAAGGCAAACAGATAGTGGATGGGATTGTAGTTGTGCAAGAGGTGATCCATTCTCTAAAGAAAACTAGAAATAAAGGAATGATGATCAAACTTGACTTAGTGAAGGCATATGATAAACTCAGCTAGAAATATCTATAAGAAATCCTACAAGCCTATGGATTTTATGATAGATGGATTGCATGGATGATGTCCATGATATCCACACCTAGTATGTCAATCCTACTAAACGGGACCCCGACCGATACCTTCAAGCCTACTCATGGCTTGCGACAGGGAGACCCTCTCTCACCGTTCCTATTCATCCTAGCAGCGGATGGTTTAGGTCACTTAATCAACACCAAAGTAAGCAGAGGAGAATTCAAAGGGCTCAGATTATGGGGATAAGACTTAACTATCACACATCAACAATTTGTGGACGATGTGATGATGTATAGCCAAGAAAACCTCAAGGAAGCAAAAAAACTAGGGAAGATCCTAACAGAATTCACCAAAGCTTCAGGAACAGAGGTGAATAAAGAGAAAACTGAAATCTTGTTTTTCAACACACCAAGAGTGAGCGAAGCCTTTCTGGCAAGAACTTTGGGGTTCCAAATTGGGCAGTTCCCAACAAAATACTTAGGAATGCAACTGAGTGATCAGCAATACAGAGTAGCGAACTGGCAAGGTCTGATAAGGAAAATTCAAAAAAGTAATGGAAAATTGGACGTTTAGAACGCTCAATACACAGAGCCAACTTATACTCCTGAAATCAGTCCTCCAAGCTATGCCAATCTACCAGATGGCAAGTCAAGCAATCCCAAAGACCATATGTCAAAATATGGTGCAAATCTTTAAAAAATTTATATGGCAAGGGGTAAACAAAACAAAAAAATGGGCATTACTTTCATGGACATGGTTAAACAAGTCGATATCAGAGGGAGGTTTGGGACTCAGAGACCCTAACATTTTGAACCAAGTTATGGGGGCAAAATTATGGTGGAGATGGATTCAAGGAGGGAATGATCTCTGGAAACTAATATGGGAACAAAAATATGAAGTAGCACGAACCCTGGAGGGTAAACTCCGAACCTTGACAGAAAAGAAAGGCTCAGTGATTTGGAACCTAGCCAACATGAACAGAGCCCTGATAAGAGACAACAGCTTCTGGGAAATTCAAGAGGGAAGCAAAGCAGATTTTTGGCAGGAAGGATGGCAACAAAGAGGTACCCTGAGTCAAGAACCCCAGCTACACGAAGTACAATAGTATACAACCCAAATAGTGGAGGATGCAGTAAGGAACTATTGGGTAGGGGACTAAAATAGTTATTAGAGACAATGGAAGATGAAGAATGACTGGCCTGAAGTCCCAGAAACTGATCAATGGACTACCTATCACAAAGAACTGGAAACTAGGAAAATAGCTAACAAAGAAGGACCAAACATAATAATATGGGGCAAATGCATTAAAGGCATGTTCACAATATTAGAAGGCTACCACCTGAAAACAAGAGGAGCGGGAAATGCAGGCACAAAAAAATGGAAAATAATCTCGCAACTAAAAACTTGGCCAAAAGTGGCATTTTTTACCTAGACAATGCTACATGGGAGAGCTCTGACTTGGGATCAACTAAGACGGAAAGGGACGCATGGGCCCTCACGATGCGCGCTCTGCCAACAGCAAGAGGAAACCATGGAGCATGTTGCCAACTCCTGTAATGTAAGTAACATCCTGTGGAAAAATCACCAACAAATCTTTGGGATTACAGAAAGAAAGTTAGAAAGCATTAAAACAACAATTGAACTATGGAGCAGCAAACCGTACCGCAACGTAATCCTCAACCATGCTTGGAACTTGTCAATCGGGTTCTTCCTGTGGAACCTCTGGAAAGCCCGAAACAGGGTAATATTCAGAACAGATAAAAATAACACAGGGGAAATTTGGAACCAAACTATGGGGAATATAAGGGAAACAATAATTCTGGGAAATTGGACAAAGGAAGACTGGAAGACGGAAGGTATGGAAACTATCATTATGAACCGACTAGAAATTAAAGTAAAAAATGCAAGCAGCACAAGGAAGATGCAAGATGCAAAATAGGTAAGAGCATAAGAAAGTTATAGGAACCCTCCCCAAGCATTCATAAAACTAAACTTTGACGAGGTAGCCAAAGGCAACCCAGGGGAGGCGGGTATAGGAGGGATATTTAGAGACGAAGAAGGAAGGATCATAAGGGTATATGCAATGGACTGCGGCATTGCCACAAACAATGAAGCAAAATATCATGCACTAAATAGGGGACTGGAGATAGCGATACGAGAAGGGTACCAAAGATTGTAGATAGAAGGGGATTCTACGCTGGTCATAAACACCATAAAACAACTACAGCAAGGAGTAACCGCAGAAAAACTAAGCAAAAGTTGGCGGACGACATGGGTAATTATAGAAGTTGAAAAGAAACTTCAACGACTGGCATATACTATCTTGTCCCATGTGAAAAGGAAAGGAAATGCTCCGACAGATCTCCTCGCGAATTGGGGATGTTGAAACAAAGAGCACCATTTAGACGTGAGAGAAGCAGAGCTCAACTGGAATGAGGAAATGAATCAAATAAAATAGGCAGTCAAGGCAGATCAGAGACAGCAAGAGAATTCGAATGACGTAGATAGGAGGGCAGAAATACGAGGGCATGTATAGGCAGATCATCATAGATCACCCACGGAACAGCACAGGCGGAAGAAAGGACCGAGAGGACTTGGATGATGGAAGAGGAAAGAGAAGGGACAGACCCAAGAAGTGTGGGGGCAGAAATGGAAGGAGGTGGGCACAAGGAGAACAGGATAGTAGGACCGAGAAGGGATAGCAAAGGAGAGCCAGATGGCAATGCGGAGTCAACAAATGGACGACAAGAGCAGCTGGGAGAAGATAAACATTAATGAAGCATGGAGGACAAGACATTTGGGCAGCATCCCAAGGAAAGTGGGCCGGAAAGTGCACCACGAATCGTCGAAAATGGAGACAATTGGAGGCAAGGTTAAGACAAAGGAATGTTAAAAGAACAAAGTATGAGGGACTCCATGCATGTTGCATGTGGATGTGGAAGAAGGAAGGTGGCGAGAGAGATCGCGTCGACGGCCAAAGATAGCTGCAGAAGATAGAACAGTGGTTCCAGACTGACGGGTATGTGAAAACTCCTCCCCTTCACTTGGAAAAAATCTCTTGCATGAACCAAAACGTAGGCATGCAATTAGATAGGAATAATTTTCTTCACCCTAGATTCAGTTACATAGTTAAGGTAGTCTGGGTCAGGGGAGAACCCCGAGAATCCATGGCTGGGAAGGGTGATTATAATGGTAAGGAGAAGGGCTCACAGGAAAAGAAAGACCCATCATTCCTTGACCCCTACAACAGATGGGAAGCCCCTGGAATGCCAAACCTGAGATTATGCCCTCGGTAAGGCAAAACTAGAACACCCGAGCGAGGAAGCAGATGCCTCCCATAGGAACCAGAGAATTGGGGAAAAGCGGGAGGGGGACCCTGAACCAGAGGAACTCAAAATGGGAAGGGGGATAGGAAAACCTAGGAGAGATGGGAGGGGCCTGGAACGCAAGACGGTCCACGCGGCCCAGAAAAAATACGCCAACTATCCTTGCGTAACCCTCAACAAAGAAAACTCGGGCCTAGAAAGCTCTAGAGAGGCTTTGGATCTATATTCAAGTGTCAGCCATAATTCGAGAGGAACTACGAAGAGGTGTGCTAGCGCTACCCCCTCAAATCACACTGTCCCAACAGTTAAAACTGACCATTGTGTTTATACTATGATAGGTCTAACACAAAGTGAGGGGTCAACTGCAACCCAACAAGTCTACCTGAAGGATTAGAGCATCAGGAAGCTGCCCAACAAAAACATGGCACCCAGGCGAAGCAAAAGAAATGTCAAGCAGGAAGCCGGAACAAGCAACACGGGTTAGAAAAAAGGAAGAAAATCAACAGGTGAACAGGTCAAGAAGCTAGTGGATGCCTACATGAAAGAAAATTCGCAGGAAATCTGGGAATAGATTTGGAGCTGGGAATGTGACCTGAGACAAAATCTTCGTGGTAGAAACCTTCCCCTGCATGAGTGGGAAGAAATGATACAAGACCCAGGCCTACAAATGGAAGACAATCTCTCTATACCAGAACTTTGCAACTATACTAGATCATGAAACACATAGTCGCTCGCGCTATGACCCTCTATCAGGAGCACATGGAAGGAGAAGTGGTCAATCAGCAGGAGCGAAACAAAGAACTGGAACATGACAGAGGGGAAATAATGAAGGAATTGGCAACCATCCAGATCCAAACATACAAGAACAACCTCGCTCTGGGCTGCATTGAGCTAACTCTGTCCAAGCTAAAGTGGTAACTATTTCAGCAGGGAGGAGAGCTCCCGGGCCTACAGGTAAAGCCGCAGAACAAAGGAAAGAAGCTGATGAATCCGAAAGAGCAGGAAACTTTTCAGATAGCCTCCTTAGATGAGGAGTAGTTGCTTTATCTTTAGTCTTTTGTCTATAGTTTTTTGGATGTTTATGTCTGAAAAACCAGAGAGAGGAACTTGGGAGATACAGATGATGATGATGAACTTATTCAAGTTTTGGAATGGATACAATGCTGATCGATGGCCGCCTGGTTTCCCTCGGGCAAGTGGGTGGTTAATTGATATGTTGAGAATGTAACTTTTGAAAAAGTTAATATAGAAAGTACCACCTTGTTTTAAGAAAAAAAACAAAAAAACAAAACTATTTGCCCATCCACTTTAACTAAATCCGCCAAACTTTGAAAAATATTGTAAAATTATTTTACCAACCACTCTAACTAAATCCACATAAATTTGAAAAAATTATAAAATTTTCTCTCTATTACAAGTTAACATGTCATAGAAACTGAAATTATCCAGAGAAAATAACACACTGTTTTCCAACCACTTTAACTAAATCCACATAACTTTGAAAAAAATGATTTTATAATAAACATGTAAATTAACATTAGGAATCCACATAACTTTGAAAAAATTAATTTTATAATAAACATGTAAAATAACATCAGGAATATGTTTTTTCATGTAGGTGGAATGTTAATGCATCTATCGTACAAATTGTGTTCCATGTTGTGGAGTAATGAAGCATCAAAATTTAGAATATTTTGGAAAATGGTATTTTGTTTATTATGATTTTTAATATTATTTATTAATATAAAATTCATATATTGAAAAGTTGTATTTTTTTAATTACCAATTTATATTGTTTATTTAATGAAGTTCATTGTCCTTTTAACATAGTCAAGTTTTTGGAATTTGAAATATTTTATTAATCCTTTGTAATAGTTCAAGGACGCACGCAGACATTCATGGCAAGTTGGATAATTCATTGGATTTAGTGTTCAAGCTAAGTGAAATTGAAGGCAAAGCAATTTGTCTGAACACAAGAAGTTGTAATCAGTGCCATATTCCCTCTTTCCAAGTTTTCATTACTTGCAGAGGCTTAGGAGAAAATGGTGGCCTAGACTAAGGAAACTATGACTTAGGGCACAGAGTTCATGCCCTTTTGGTGTATCCAAGGTTGGATTTTCCCAAGAATTTTGCATGGAAGGTTTAACATTATATAAGGTGAGGGGACAGGCTATGGACAACATAAAACACAAAGATAAGCATAAGGCATAAAATATTGAATAAATTAAAACATTAAGATAGCCTCTTAGACATAATGGTGGAAAGGGTAAATTTTCCATTCTTTTATTTTAGTTTATAATGTGAATAAACTTAGAAGTTAGGGAATAAGCTTAGAAGTTAGGGAAAAGTTGTTAAAGTGGTGGTGTACAATGTTGTGGGTAAATATTTGCATCTAGCACATAGTTTAACTTTATTTATATTTTAAGAAAGAGAGGGGAGGGTTTATGAGAACAAATCATAGTTTGACCATTTTCTTTTCACGAAATTTTATACCAAAGTGAATATGATTCGTTGTTAGGGGCATATTTTAGGTTTTTTAAATATGAAAGGGTCTCCCATGAGAGTTATTAGAATACGACGTTGCATCTTATTTTAGTTTTTTTCTAATATGAAAGGGTTTATTGTCACATTTGTTAAAGTGGTTTTTGTAAAGAATTTGTGTTAATTTTTGAATAAATTATGTAATTAGTATTGATAATTTGTAAATTAATATTAATAGGAATGTGATACTAGGATTTTAGTATAGGGTGGTGATTATTTTTAAGCATATTAATTATTTAATATGTATAAATGTTATTCTCGTTTTGTTTTGAATTTGTAATTTCTAAAGAGGAAATACATGTTCTTAATTATTAGGCTCATTTAAGTTGTATTTATATTTTGTATCTAGTACTAATCACCCACAAGCTAGTACTTGTTGGAACTTGTGACTTGGCAAGCTCAAGACGTCCAGAGACACCCCCATATGAGGGTCTCACTCTAGAGGGACACAACAATCTTTTGAGCCTCATTTCAATTTGCCAATGTCAGTCATTCAACATATATAGACTCTACCATGCTTAGTTTTGAGCCAATGACCTCCAAGGAGGAAACACAGGTTCTTAAACATCAAACTCACTCAAGCTATACAACCCACAAATTAATATTTTCTTTTCTTTTCTTTTAAACCATGGTGAATCGGTAACTCTTTCGAGTAATCTCAATGACGCTAGGATCAAACCTATTGATTGCCACTATAACACCAAAATTAATAGTTTGCAAGCTAGATATACCAATAAATTATGACTTAGCAAGAGCTGAGACTCCATATGGTGGGGAAGTCTACTCCTTGAGCCTTACAATGGGCCCAATGTGTCCTTTTGGATTGAACTAGGGTAGATGGAAGAACAAATCGCACCAATTACTTGAGCTACTCATAATAGACACAATTTTTTATATATATATATATATGGAACTAGCAACCTTTCCAAATATATACAATAGTCCACAAACCACATATATTAGAAAATACAAGTTAATATTAAATATAAGATTTATAATTTAATAAGTGTTAAGAAATCCATAGATATATACATACAGTATGACACCTAAGAGATGCTACTTTCTAACTTCCTCATGATATGCAAAATAAACTCAACAACCATTAAACATAGAGTGAAAAAGTGCAAAAACATATCTTCCAATGACTTTAACTATTACATCAAACCCTTAAAATAACTTCTTAATTATATAAATATTTATATGTTGTTTTTTTTAATTCCCCATTAAAAATATGTTTTTATAATTATTAATTTGGATTCCAGTTCATGGCAAGTTGTGCCTTAAAATCTGTAGATCATATTTCTGGTATCTCATTGATTGGGCTAATGAAACCAAATCACCACTAAATTAGGGATTGTTGTGAAAGCAACCTACATAAATTCGTACACCTATTATCCTCTTGCGACACTTTAGCCATGGCTTCTTAAATGGTGTGTAGATCCCATTTTTATGATTCAACGAGGTTTCTTAAAAATAAAGTCTTAATTGAGAATAAGAATAACTTGCATATTCTATTATGTTATTAATTAGAACTAAGAATAAGTTGTATTTTTTATTATATTATTGAGAAATGTTGAACTTTGGATATGTTACCATTTTACTTTAATATAATATAATATAATATTATATAATATATATATAATATATATATATATATAATTTGTTTTTAATTAATAAATATTTATAACCTAAATAAATATATTTAATATAAATATTTATATATATTTTTAAATTTAACTAATATTTTAACAACATTTTATATAGAAAAATATATTTAATAATTAATATTAATAATATAATATAATTCAACAACATGTTAATGTGTGGAGTGAGCTAGTAACATTTTAAAATTGTTGATTGCTCTCTGAACTCTGCAGTTAGAGTTTTTGTCTTCCTACGCGATTCAGATTATGACAAAGGTTGGGGGCTTTGAGGTCCCTTCCTTTCGGGATACTATCAAAGGAAGGAATTAGGAGCCCGAAATCTCATTCTTTACTAGGCTTACTAACTACAACACCTTTCACTCTTCCAAAATTCTTAAATCTGCAAGAGAGGAAAAGAAAACAAATGGAAAAGATGCAAAAGACAAGTCTACAAATGGAAGCGCCCCAAAAAAAGCTTTGACTTCGCAAACAAAGAACGGAAGCAGAACCTGACAATTCTCATTCGAACAAGCCCCAAAGAACCAAGTCAAAAACTAGTAACAGCTGCAACCCCAAGGCAAAAAAGATCTTGGTGTTGGAAATCCAAGACCCATATGTGGCAGCCTACAGAGACTACATGCAAGAGCATGCAGTCATCTATAAATTCATGGGAATCTGGCCCACTAAAAAAGCTTTGAACTAGTGGATCATACAAAATGGAGACCTAAAGGAGAGATCAGGTTGTCATTGGGATTGAAGGGATTCTTCACCGTCATTTTTGACCTCCTAGAAGATAGAGACCATATATTCGAAGGAGGACCATACTTCTTCAACTCGGTCAGGCTCTAAATGAGATACTGGAAGGAAAATTTCACCCTCGAAAAGGAAGACTTCACTAGAGTCACAGCCTGGGTCAAGCTCTACTCATTTCCAACAGACTATTGGTCACCATCGGTGCTAAAGGGAATCGGGGATAAGCTAGGGGAATACATAAAATGTCAAAGGGAACCAAAAATAGTTACTATGTCTCCTACGCAAGAATATGTGTTTACATGGATGTCTCAGCTGCTCTACCAGAGGCAATCAAGTTAATCTTCGGAGATGAGGCCTGGCTTCAAAATATTGACTATGAGCATATACCATTTAGATGTAGAAAGTGCCATGAACACGAGCACCTATTCAGAGAATGCCCCCATAGCAAGGTTCAACAAAGAAACACTCAAGCCCAAAAGAAATTAGATGAACAAGGTTTCACCAAAGTGGGACCTAAAAACAAGCACAACTAGAAGACTCAAGGGAAATAAGGTCAATATCAAGTAGACAACAAAAAAAAGTATTAAGCCCTATAGGAAGACCAAGAAGAACCAATCTCAGATGGTAAGAATGATGAAGAAAATAAAAGGAGAAGCTAAAACTCAGCAAATCAAACACAACTAGAGGAACATTTCGATCATTTTTAAGCAGAGGAAAACCACATACTAGAAGACACCGACATGGAACCATCAGTGATAGAAACTTCCCCTAAAAACAATGTAATAAAGGAAGCCCTTGAAGGAGTTGATCTCATCTCCATAGTAGAAGAATGGAAAAAAATGGCTTGGTGGCTATACCAGCAGAGCACACACAGAGAATAAAAGGAGCAAACCTTTTACAAGAAGAACTAAAACAAGGCACATTCTAGAAATTCCCAAATGACCCGGCACACAATGGAATACTAGAAAACATGACAATCGGGAAGCATAACCCCAAAGAGCCTAATAGAAAAAGAGGAAGGAAAACTACATGCCATCTCCTCCAGGAACTTGGACCAAGACTTATCAATGAGGGTAAGGAAAGCTCTCACTCTAACCCCACATATTTATAATGAGTTGTATCTCATGGAATATAAGAGGCCTAAATGATCTAGGAAAAAAAAAAATCAAAACACATAATCATTACAGACAAACCTGACATTGTTCTCATTCAAGAGACTAATATTGCCATGGAGAACCTCAACATTCTTCAAAAACTATATCTACATCGCCAATTCAACAATTGGCACTGTAGGCAGGCATTTGATACTATGGAAAAGCTCACTTTATGAGTTATCCTCATCCGTAGCGATGAGGAACTCCATCACTATAGTTCTAAATATCATTGGTTCCAATGATAGCATATGCGTTACAAACATATATGCTCCTCACAAGGCAGCTAAGAGAATTCATATGCTACAAACGGTAAGAATTATCCTTAAGACCATATATCTACCCTACAAAATCATTGTAGGGGATTTTAATATGGTCCTAAATCTTGATGAGAAAAATGTGGGAATCGCAAGTTGGACAAAGATTCAAAAGTCTTCCAAGAAACCATTGATGAGCTAAGTCTGATTGATATCCCAATGATAAATGGAACCTTCACCTGGAACAACAAAAGGGGTGGAGTGAGACAAATTTCCTCTAGACTTGATCGTTTTCTACTCTCATAAGACATCTACATGACCTCCTGGGAAATTGAAGCTCACATCCTCCCCAAAATGGGTTCAGATCATTGGCCTATATCACTGAAAGTGCATATTTCCTCTTGCCCCAACAATTGGCCCTTCCTTTTTGAATTGTTCTAGCTTGAGGACCCAAACTTCATTGAAAATATGAAGGAATGGTGGAATGGCCTAACACCCCCATCAAGTACCAAAATGTATTAATTCCAGCAAATATTAAAGTTCATCGAAAATAAAATCAAATTTTGGAATAAAGAGGTCTTTGGTAACATCTTTAAAGACAAAAAATATATGGAACAGAGTATGGAAAATATCCAACAAAGAATCATCAGCAATGGCATCATTAACCAAATGATACAAGAAGAAATAAGTCTCCATAAGAGATGGGAATAAAGAGTCTTACAGGAGGAGAAAATTTGGCAACAAAAGTCTCAAATTAGGTGGCTTAAATGTGGCAAACACAATTCTTCCTTCTTCCATCACTTCTTGATTCAACATAGGAGACACAACATAATCCTTGGCCTTAAATCCAAAGAAGGAAACACGGTACATACCCATGAAGATACAATGAACGAATTAAATGAGTACTTCAAAAATCTCTTAGAGGAGCTCAGTGTAGACAAAACTAGAGCAATCAAGGAAAACACTCACAACATCCCTGCAATCCTCAACTAGGATCAATGATAACATAATGTTTCTAAGGGAAGTAACAATGCAAGAAGTAGAGGGGGTTGTAATGTCAATGCCCAGTGGGAAAGCCACTGGACCTGATGGTTTCACTATTGATTTCTATAAAACCCGTTGACCTTTCTTAAAAGATTAAGTTCATGTTCTGGTCGAAGACTCCAAAATCAACAAAACTGCTATGAAAACCCTCAATGCCACCTTCCTTATTCTCATTCCTAAAGAAGTAGGTGTCGATTCTCTGGATCAGTTCCGTCCTATTTCCCTCTGCAATGTAATCTACAAAATCATCTCAAATGTCCTAGCCAACAGGATCAAGTCTATCATTCCCCTCTTTATATCCTCAAACCAATCAGGCTATGTGGAGGGAAGGAAAATAATGAACAACATTATTCTGTCTCATGAACTGATTCACTCACTTAAAGTTCAAAAGAAACATGGCATGATGATGCAGCTCGACATGTCAAAGGCCTTTGATAAAAAAAGTTGGGATTACATGAAGGAAGTCCTAAAGGATTTTAGATTCAATCAGGACTATATTAATTGGATTATGGCCATGGTTTCCAAAGCCTTCTTCTCCATTCTTCTCAATGGATCCCTCACCAAGCCTTTCTACCCCTCCAGAGGAATAAGATAGGGAGACCCCCTATCTCCCTTCCTCTTTGTCATCAAGGCCGAAGGCCTAAGCAAATCCCTAAAGGTTTCAATCTTAACAACTCCCTCGTTGGCCTCAAGCTTCATGATAATGCCCCTTCCTCAACCCATCAACAATTTGTAGGTGATACCTTGTTAATGGGCATCCCCATAGTCAAGGAATCTCTCTCTTTCAAAGAAATTCTCAAATGTTTTTTGGATGCCTTGGGAACCTCCATCAACCTTGAAAAATATAAATTATTCTTCTTCAATACTCCCATTTCCATTCAAAGAAATGTCACTAGAACATTGGGCTTTCAAAGATGTTTTCTCCCCTCTAGATATTTGGGAGTCCCTCTAACTGACTAATCTTTCAAAAATGCAACTGGGAGGACCTTATCAATAAACTTAGCAAAATACTTTCCAATTAGAGATTTCGCTCCCTTAATTTGGCGTTACGACTGGTCCTAGTTAAGTTAGGGTGGCAAGTCATGCCTCTGTATATGTTTTCTTCTCTAACTGCTCCCAAATCAATCACCAATGCCATTAGATGCATCCAAAGGAAATTTTTATGGAGGGGCCTAGACACTAAGCAACAATGGGCTCTTGTAGTCTAGGAGAAGGTCTGCAAACCAAAAAATGTTGGAAGCCAAAGATTGGGAACCTCTGCCCATTGGATTTTATTGGAACACTTTTTCCAATACCATTCAAGAAAGACAAATCCAATTCAACAAAGGTGAAGATAAGATTATATGGGGTAAAAACGCAGTAGGGAATTTCAATCTCAAAGAATCCTATGGCTATATGGAAAACCATGATTAACTATAGCCTCAACAAAAATGGAAAACTCTGTGGAGCAGACAATTATGGACCAAAATCACCCTTTTTCTTTGGCTAAACATGTAGAGGAAGATTCTAACATGGGACAATTTATGTAGAAGAGGATTCAACAGGCCCTCAAGATGCCCTCTCTGTGAAAAGCGTAAAGAAACAAAAAACCATCTCCTAGATGACTGTGACTACACCAATAGACTTTAGGAGTAGTTTGAGGTTTTTTCAGATCTTCTGATAGAGACAAGCTTCCATCCTCAACACTCTTGACAATTGGAGAAATTCATTCCTCACACCCAATGGTTGATAGGGTCTGGAACATTATCCTGGGTACCATATGTTGGGCAATATGGAAAGAGAGAAATGCACGAATTTTTAGAGAAGAAAAAAAGCCAGAAGAGAATATCCTCACCTTAATTAAACAGGTAACCTGGGAATCTGTAGCCATATCTAAATTCCAAATATTTAGTGAAACCCCTCGTGTTGTTGATATGAGGATCTTGCAACTCCTCGAGATGCACCCTCCCCCTTAGAATAATTTAACTCTAGCGATGAAAAGCCAAGAAGCTCCCTGCCATTGGCACCCTCTAGATAAATATATCTTCAAATTGAATTATGATGGAGCTGCTAAAGGCAACCCTAGAGTTGCAGGTTTTGGCGGAGTCTTCAGGAACTCAAAAGGAAATATAATATGGTTATACGCGGGCATCTTGGGCATACCTACCAACAATGAAGCTAAACTCCAAGCTATGGAACATGGTCTGGACATTGCCAAAGTCCAAGAATTCTTGTCACTCATCATGGAAGGAGATTCAACTCTGGCCACCCAGATCTGTTAGAAGCTTCAGCAAAGCATGATTGTCACCAAGTTCACAAACAACTAGAGGCTCAAAAAGACCTCACATCACATCAACTGACACATCGGAGAGATGAGTGGGCTCTACTTCCAAACCGTCTGACGGAAGGCTAACAACTTGGCTGACAAGTTGGAAAATGAAGGTACAGTTCGTAACACGATAATCTGCTCCCTTGCATGGAGGGACCTAGAGGATGGACCTCTCCCCCGGGATTGTGAGGCATTAAACAACATTGATAAAGGAGTACGAGTTACTCTCAATAATGAGAACACATGTCAATCTTCAAAAAAGGAAGAGTACAATCCCCGTATCCCTTCATAATGAATTCCTCAGACAACAGTCGTCTCAATTCTTCACATGAGGTAGGAAATTACCAGATCGCAATGATCTCTCAAAATCACCGCTAAACTGATCCCTTGACCAGTACCATTTATTGCTCTCTCATGATTGTGTTGTACCTCATACTAGCCTCATTTAATGGCTCTTTCATGCCTATCTTTTCCCTCCCACCTCGACTGCCCGCTCCTCCTATGATTACCCCAACCAGCTCGCACTTCCCCACTGCTCTTTTCTCCCTCGGGCCTTTTCTTTCATCACCTTTATTGTGGTTTTACCTCTTGATTCGCCTCCCTTCCATATCATGTCCTCTTGTCGTAGCTCATCCCCTATCCCCCTACCACAGCCATGATGACAACAATGCAAGGTGGGACAACCCCAACATGTAGCCCCACACAAGATTTGAGGCATCAACGAGAAGAGCATCCCTCAATTATGGTGTCTCTGTTAACCTTGAAACTCAAGACCACATTCATAATCTAGAGCTCTAGGCATGGAATATAAGAAGGCAAGTGATCATGGAAGTGGTAGATAATTAATTTGAGTGGATACCTAACCCAAGCCTCACCCGTGCTAGGGAAAATTTATATAGTCACACCATTGAGCTCTCATGGAAGCTCAAAACCATTCTTAGACTCACATTGCAAGAACAATTTGAAAATTCTAAATCCATGGAGCCAATGTTAGACATGTTGAATGATAAATTCAGTGTCTATGTGGAATTTGTCTAGCATCGGTACTTCATCACGAGGGACTCGCCACATTACACTCTGCTCAAGCGTTAGATCGTTACCATGCAGGCCAGTGGTGGTGGCTCTCCAAGCATCAAGAAAGAGACAGCAGGTGCCTCCACTAGTCACCAGGCTATGATGGATGCCCCTACTGGCAGTTCTCCTAAGAATCCCATCAAGTTGGAAGACGATCCCTCGAACAACATTGCTTAATGAAAAGATTTATGATGCTTTCTACCTGTATTTTTCACTTTCCTCATATAAATGGAACTCTTGATAATAATGCTACTCTCTGCCATTCAATTCCCCTAGTTACTCACAGTTATCGCCCTCTCAGGTTAATGGGAAATTTTGGTTCTTTTTGCAGAATTGGTAAGAAGAACCTCCATCTCTCCTTTCATCCCAGAAGTAGGAGCTTTTTTGGTAACTATTGTAAAAGAAAAGTCTGGAACTGGTGTAAGAGGGGATTTTTTTTGTAACTATTGTAAAAGGAAAGTCAAGATTTGGTGTAAGAGCATCCTACTTGAGCCACCCCACTCTGATTGTAAATACCATATTTTGAATTAATAAATACTTTCTTACTTACAAAAAAAACCAACATATTAATCTGTGTATACATAATATGTTAAACAAAAGTATATTTTGTGTGTATAACATATAAAACAAAAATAAAATTCACATTGAGTACGTTTAACCTCAATATCATTATACTAGATTCCAAGCAAGCCCCTTGATATGACCCTCCAAGTAATGTCATGTCAAAGAAAATGTGCCACATTATTGTTTGCTTCTACCACTTAAAAACCATATGATTCCTTGGATTAGTGGCTTATTTTTTAATGTTGAGGTTCCGCACATGGTGAAAAGGATCTTATGTTTGAAAAATATCTGTTGAACATACACTTTATTATGTATTATGTATAGATGTATTTTATCAAATAATGTAATGAATTTAAAATTAGAAATGTCATATATAAAAAAGTTTATTTAATACAAATTACTTTTTGAAGCAATTTTTTAAGTTCATTTTTTTATTAATAAAATAAAAATTACAAATTTTAATAATATTTTTATTAAGGATTCAACACATTTGTGAAGATGGAGGTCTCAGAATGCTTTAGGGTTAAATTTCCTAGCACCACCACTAGTTTCAATTTCATGGGATGTTGCGCAGTCAAGCCTTAGATCAAAGGCGAAGCCCTTCACCTCCTGCAGGGCATCGATCAAAGGGAGATGTCGTTTCATCCTCTTGTGGAAGGGACTAATCCTAGCTTTTATGTGCAAATGTTTCCCATAGGTAAGTGATTTCCTCGTTTCACTAAAATCATTTGTGTGTGGGATCCATATGAAACTACAGAGAAGGATCCGAGCCTTAGAATGACATCCAAAGCTCAGATCCACAATGCAAAGTGGATTGTTCGTGATAGCTGCAACAAGCATGTCCTACGGGGTTGTTCATTGACCATCCACCAATCATCGCACATGGATATGATATTTTCACTTCCATATCAAGTTTTATCTCAAGTTGGAAGAGTCTCAAGAACAAAGGAGGAGCATATCCACTCCTCGCAACCACTTTTTGGGATGGTTTCTAATTTTCATGCATAGACCTGTACATTTTTTCATCCTCCAAACCCCATATTAGAGAAATTTTGATTGAAAACCGAGATCCATTGGAGGGTCTTTACATAAGGGAAAATGGGAATTTCTAGATATTTATCAAGACCCTTACAAGAAGATCCATTTTTCTCTAGGTAAAGGATGAGGTCTCAGTGGAGAGCATCCAATACAAGATACAACAATGGGAAGGTCTCCCAACAACAGAGCAAAGGATCATCTTAGAAGGGAAACTATTATAGGACAAGAGGATTGTCAAATAATAAAATATCAACAAAGGCTCCACCTTATCCTTAGCTTAGGGACTACGTGGGGGAACAGGGCCAGGTCCTTCAATCTCTTACAAAGAAGCAACTAAAGGAGGTGCAGAACATGCTAAGGTCACACCCCCAACTGGGACACTCCCTAAGCCTTACATAGTGGAAAAGATGGAAAAACGCCCATAGTTAGATATTCAAAACCCCCAGGTAAACAACATGTTCTCATATTTTCATAAAGAAGCTGAAATTTATAGATTTAATGGTTTCTGGCCTAAATATGAGGACCTATATTGATGGATCTACATACACTAAACTACATAATGTGACATCTACTTATGCTTGAAGGGTTTATTCATTGTTCACCCTTCTACAAAAGAAGATTACTAAAACTTATGGAGGAAGGATTGCAATTCTGAGGAAGAGTTGGGTTATTCATTACTCTTTGGTTCCCAGAATTCAACTCATTAACCATGGAGGTAACAAAAATTCATGTATGGGTTCTTTTGCCTAACCTCCCACTTCCCTTTTGGAATCATCAAGTTCTTGAAGACATCATAAATGCAATGGGACTATTTATTAAAATAGACATGAGATAACAAAGGGGATTTTCACATATGCTTGCATTTGTGTGGAGATCGACCTCAACAAGGGGTTGCCAAACTAGATCCATTTGAACAATAGGCAATTCCAATAGACACAAAGTCTAGATTATGAAAACACAACCTTTAGGTGCCATGTGTGTAACCAAACATGACACTTACAAGGAAGCTTCCCTTTGGCAAAAAAGATAGCAAATAAAAGGAAAGGGCAATGACCCAAAACAAAGAATTGAAAATCCTACGAGTCCCCTCTTTTTGATACTAAATAGGAGGTGGATTAAATGGACTCCCCAAGCAAATAAAATGTGGAAATGAATGAAACTACGACACAGGAGGAGCCCCTTCCACGGATAGTGGACCCTGATTAGAACACAAATATGGAAGTCACACCACTTCTTGCAGTACACAAAGTAGCAACAACAAAGAATGAGATGATACAAAGAACAAAAATTTCTCACGTATTCAAGAGCTCTAAATCAGAAAAGGAGCTCACCCTACAAAAAATATAATGATATGACATTAGCCATCACCCAACTTGCCACAGGGGTTTGGAAGGAAGTAAAAAGGAAGAAAGAGAAGAAAGGAAAAGTGGATGATTTCTACAACTATATGAGTTGTTAGGCATTCTAGCTAGTTTTCCTTTTTTTCTCCGTTATGAGGGCTTTAAGTCACTATTGTGATGGATCCAAGTAATCATTTATCTTCTAATACATGTCAGTCATGTGTCCTCAAAATGTAATTTTATTTCAATTGATAATAAAATTACACTTTTTTTAGAGGAAAAGACTTTTTACTAAATTTAAAAAGAAAAAAATAATAAAAAATTATTTTTTCTTATTATATATAAGTGTATCCAACTTTCAATAAAAATGAAATAATTAACCATTTACATATATATATATCTTATTATAATATTTTTAGATATAGTTCTATTATAAATTTCTAATAATAAACCACTTTTATTTTTGAATTTGGTATTTTTTTTCCTCTAAAAAAAATGGAGAAAAATACAAAAAACACAACAGTAATTTCATTTATACGTAAGAGTGAAAATTGCATTCCTTAGATACACAAATTGACGTGTATTTAAATTTCCAAAGGTACAAAAAGAGAAGCATCATTCATACGTAAGAGTGAAAATTGCATTCCTTAAATACACAAATTGACGTGTATTCAAATTTCCAAAGTTACAAAAAGAGAAGCATCTATAAGAGATCAAAGAAAAGACAGAGCTCTCGTCACAATGAGTCCAATCACATGCTAAAACATCAGAAAATTTTATTGATAAATATACAAAAATATACAATTTTTTTTGGCATCCACATAAGAAAATGCATCAATCATAGAGTATAGAAATAGAAAGAAGGACAAGAGAAAAAAATTAAACTGATTGTGTTTTTGTTAGTCACTATAAAATGTCCCTGTAGGGCTGGTGATGAAGTTCAAAAATTTCATTATATGCGTGTTCTACAATATTCCACAATCTTAGGGCCATATTGAGCTCTTTCTTTTGACAGTATGCCATCGTTATATTTATGTCCTTATAGATATGGTTGCATGAGAAAAAAGAGAAATAATTAATGATACACATTATTTCTTCTGTTATTAGCATAATGATGATTTCTGCAAACTTGTAATTTGTTTAAAAAATTTATGGTGAGCATTGAATTCCCAGTTGGATTTGTCTGTAGTCTTTATGCAAGGAAAATAATGGAAAAAATTCGCAAACAAGGAATTATGCTTGGTGGTTGGTCCCAATACCCAGGCCAATTTTAACCTAATAGAAGTGTGCTTCTAACAAGAAGCAGACGGATCCTCCTCCATTATGTTGTCCCATGTTAGATGAGGCGCTATCAAAAACAATTTTATATTTGCAATTTATAACAAATTTTATAATTTTAATTAGAAAATAATAATTTTTTGAAATTTAATAGAATCTTATATCTATTCTAATATTCTTAATTATTTTTATTTTATACTCACTCTTTATAATTTATGCTATTTATACTTTCCGAATACCTGTTTTACTTATGTGTTTACATTTAAATTCTAAATATTAAATTCTTTAATTTAAAAAATTTAGAAGTAAATTTATTATAAAATTATATATCTTTTTCTTCAATTACATTGACACATAAATAATATAAACACTTCAATCTATATTAACATTTACTTTTATATTAATATCAACAAAAATAAAAAGTTTTTAGATAAGATTATATTGGAGAATGAGAATTGTAATTACATGCACCAATTGCAATTAGATACACCAATTGAAATGAGGTACAACAAATGTATTTACCCTTTTTCTTATAAGCATAAATATGTGGAAGTCTTTTGTTTAAAGATAAAGGTCTTTTAAACTAAAAATGAAATAGATATTAAGATGCTAAATAGTGTAATATAAACCCTGCAATATTTATTATGTTATGGTTTAAGCTGAATTTTTCTATTTATGTAAAATTATTACTAAAAATTTTATCAGCCTTACCAAATTTGTTAGCTAAGAGGTAGTTTCTAAAAAATATCACACAGTGCCAAAAATATTTTACTATCCAGAAACAAAAGGGACAAAAAACCAAGACACCAATAGAATCAAAGTACATCCAAAAGTCATTATGTATTTGATAAAGTTATTGGAGTGAGATTTTCTAGTCACGAGCTAGGCGACTAGGAGGGCATGAACTCGCAGTGAACATGTTTCTCCATATGGACCATACGACCCTCCATATGGTCCAACTTTTCTTGAAGGCACCATTGTCTCCTTTGCAGGCTTGCTAGTCTGTCCTGCATATACCATTGATTTCTTTGTATATCATTTAGAAAAGAGAATTCATTTATGTTGTCATGTCTATCCCTAGTGAGTTAAACAACAAGGAACGTGAGTTGCCTAATTTGATTTCCAATGTCCACCCCACCAGACTCATGCTCAGGAGAATTAGGTGGCCCGTTTGAATAAGTTGTCCCTTCCTCACCTAGCCTATGAGGCCTACTATATTGGTCTCTTTCCTTGCCCCCTCTTCTCACGTGACCATGTTGGCAAGGCATCCTCCACTTGGAAACAACACATTAAACAAATGGCCCCAGGTAACTTCCGTCACAACTAAAATATGCAGCGTCCCTCATAGAGCATCCCCAGTAGAAATTAGCCCTGCAGAAAACCACACAACACCCAACACCTAGATGACTTAGGTCATATCCCCTACAGGAGTTTTGAATTTGAGAATTTCCTACCCACCAAACCACAGGTTGTCTAAATACAAAAATATCACCCATAGGAAAATTATCAAAGCTCCAAAATGAGAGGGAACTACCAAAACCCCTAAGGGTTGAACCTTTCTTCTAAATCTTAGCCCCCACAATAGGAACATGACAAAAAAAACTCAACCTAGAACATAAAACTCACAACGCCATGAATATGAGTAGTATCATATATAATATCACCAGGAGAAGGATGAAAGTGTCAATAAAACCAACATAGTACATTAATCATGAAATGCAACCAATTCAGAATGAAATTTTGTTGTAGCTTGTGTATGTGCCTTGTGTTGTTTGGATGAGAGCCACAACAAAGGACCCATTCACCACCCTCCTCAACTAGTAATTCGACACTCTGTATATTCCATGTTGTCGCTTCGTTGATTTGAGGGCTTGTCTCTTCCTTGCCCCATTGACACGTCAATAATAACCACCAGAGCTCTTCCTTTGTCTCTTGACATCCATAACACTTGTACACCCTGAGTCCCAATGATAAATTCTTTAACATCAACCATACCAAAACAAAGGAACCACCATTTCCGGACTATCTTACCAATTTATTGATCATCAGCCAAAGCTTATGGATGAAAACACCAAATCAACAAATAGGGGTGCAAAACTAAGTTTTTGACCACCAAAACAAACTCAAGACAACTACCACTCTCTCCTGCATAACTTCTCTTGTGCATCAGAGACTTTCCATGGTGAAGCTCAACATTGCATAGAATTTACATTACACAAGCTTGTGCATGTGTGAGGCATGCCACACCATCCCCACCTATATCATCGTAAGATTTGGTGGGGTGTAAGGCACCCTCCCTAAGATCCCTGTACATGCTTATCCGCTCCCTTCAAGGAATATTATAATTACAATTATAAAACAATTTTTTTTATAATTAGTTCTTATATTTATTAGTATTATTTAAAAAAAAAAAGATAAAACTTTATTTTTTTTTTTTTTATAAATGATACAATGCAGTTCACATTATATGAAATTTCAATAATCTCAAATTGATAAATTAACTAAATTTAAAGAAACAAAAAATAAAAATAATACATTTTCAAAACTTAATTGGGCCAAGAGGTACTCTCCAACACAATATGGAAGAGATGTTGTCTTGTCCCATCTTGTTATGTTATGTAACATTTTTACTCAATCAAATTACATAAAAATAAAAGTAAAAAAGAATAAAGAAAATTAATAATTAGAATTATTACTTAAAATATTTTGACCCGGTAAAATTACATAAAAATACAAAATATAAATATAAAGGAGTTGTCTTTAGTGCAACCTTTTGGACTTTTCGGTGCTTGAATCCAAGGAAAATTTTGAGGTGAAATCTTGATTTGTGTTATTTAAATTGGTTTTTTGACTATATATATGGATTCAGCACCCTGAAAAACCCCTAGGGCACTTCGATTGTGCAGGGGTTACCCATCAAGCTTATGATTTTAGTAAATTTCTGCCGGATTTTAGAAATATTAAACCGAAAAAACCCACAGAGAATGCTTCCAAAAAGTTGCACTAAAGACAACTTAAAAAAATAAATAAAAAATAAAAAATAAAAATAAAAATTAATAATTATGTATATAATTATAATTAAATTAATAATTAAACGAGCTTAGATCTTAACTCTGGATCTATGATAGCCTTGGTGAAAATTCCATGTAATAGAAGTTAATAAAGGTAAAATAATAACCACAATTGATAGGACACTTATTCCAAGCTAAGTGTTGAGAAAAATCATAGTGATGGGGATCAATTGTAATTGATTAATGGCTAAGGAAATTGGCAAAGGCAATGAAAAAGGATTTGGAAAGGCAGAATGGAATTTTTGCACATTTATTTATGAAAATAATGGAAACTAGGAGAAAAGGGAGGTGAAAGGTCACAGGTTGCATGTGAGGAGGAAAATGAAGCAAAATAATGGAAATAGAGGCTTCATTAATAAAAAGGTTTCTGAGGATCAATATACAGACTTTTGTCAGTTTAGTTTTGGAGCTCTCTCTATTCCCTCTCTCTCATACTCTTGGAAACTTAGAGTTTCTTGGAGCACTCTTGGAGGAGTGTGACATACTTGGATTTTTGTAGCAAGAAGGAAAAGGAAGAGCAGGAAAGCGCAAGAGGACATTGGGATCAGCAACTACAATGAAATTTTCTTATAGGTACCAAGTTGCATTTATGTTTTCCTCACTAGATTTGGCATGCATGGCACATGCATGTGGTTTATTGGTCATGATTTACCATTGACATGGAGGATTGCCTGGATTGATAGTGGATTTGCCTAGCCTTGCCATTTCTTGGATAGCCATGGCGTTATGGGTTTGTTTCTTTATTATCTGGTTGGTTGATCTGAACTTAAATAGGAATGCAACAAATTACAAATATATCCATAAATACAGAGATGCAGCAGAAATAACACTTCATTTCATTAATATCAAATACTGAAATATGCTTACAAACATATTGGAAATAACACTAGCTCCGACAATGGTAGCTTATCTCTGAGAAGAGATGTGGCAGCTACATACCTCTGAAATGTGTTACAATGAGGCTCGGAGGCTTATTTATTATTGAGAAACAATGGAAAATATTAAACATCCAAAAACCTAACCCTAGGAGATGAAGCGTCAAAAATATGGGCCTCATTTGAGTAAATTGGTACATCAACTTTATGGGGTCGTAACTTTGGCATACGATCTCTGTTTGACACACACAATACCTCGTTAGAAATATCTATCTGAGTACTACAACTTCTGAGTGGAATATATATATATATATATATATGACCCATGTTAACCCAATTTTTCCAAAAAACGTCGTTTAGGGCCTCAAAATAGCTTCGAAAGTTCAAGACCCGAAAAACTGCCAAAAATAGTAAATTGTGCTACAACTAAGGAAACTGAAAAAATGAAAGAGACAGTGGTGGGGGTCCAAGTGGAATAGGAGAGTGGACACCAACATTCACCTAGATCAGTCCTCCCCACTTAAGAAGTGATGGTCCCCATTGTGTTGAGTGCCTCCATGAGATGGGGAAACTTCTGCTAAACTTGGTCCCTAGTGAGCCACTTGCCTTGGTGCAGGAGTTGGCAAACTTTGAAATCCTGATATAATTGGATCTTCTTTTGGCGAGTGTTCTTGATCTATGTGTCCATAATCCGAATAGTTGTAGTATGTTCCATGCAGTCTGGGTTTAACTCTGTTGGTGTGAGCTATTCTACAATGCTTGATGTGTCCAGTAATGGTGGGACGTATGGTCTAAGGCAGTCCACATTAAACACTGGGTGCAGGCCAAGGAATGCATTGGGGGAATGTTGAGCTCAAAAGAATTGTCTCCCATCGCCTTGGTAATGGTGTAAGGACCATATAGGAGTAGTCTGAGCTTTCGATTGGCTCCAATAAGGCCTTCTTTCTACAAATGCAAACAAACTTTGTCACCCACCTGAAACTTGTGTGGAACCCGATGTTGATCATGTCACTGCTTGTACTTGGCATTTGATTTCTCCAAGATGTCGTGAACCTACTAGAGGATGCGTTGGATGCATTCAATAAATTTGATCGCTTTATCAGCCTCAGACAATACATGTGTGGACTTTGTTTATGTAGTCACATGAGGCATGGCAACATCAATAAGGCACAATGGTTGAAATCCTAAACCCACTTGAAAGGGACTGTGACCAGTCAAGCTATGGAGAGCACTATTATAACTATGCTACACATATAAAAGACTCTCATCCCAGGTTCGAGGATGCTTGGATTTGTACATATCATCCTATTGAAGACATTCGTGTGACCATGGAAGGAAGTTGACTTGGTGAGCTTGGTGTCCAATAATGTCCAAAGGCTTTACAATAATATGCTTAGGAACTTGGTATCCCGATCTGATATAATGGTTTGTGGAATCCATAAATGTAGCCATACTCATTCAAAGAAGAGTTTGGCAGTGTCCTCTATTGTGATACTCTTCTTGTAGGCTACCAATATAGCCATCTTAGAATATTTGTCCACGACTACAAATACGTAGTCATTACCATGCTTGGTAGAATGGAGGCCAAACATATAGTCCACGGAGATGGATTCCCATGGTTGGCTAGGAGTAGGCAGAGGAGTGTACAGGCCTTGCTTCTTGATGGTTGGCTTGGTGATGGCGTAGGTAGTGAAAGATCTGATATATTTCCCAACATCTAGTCGGATTTTAGGCCAATAAAAGTACTTTTGTAGTACAACCACAATTTTCTCCACACCAAAGTGTCTTGCAACCCAACTCTAGTGCGCCTCCCAAATCTGCTTGGCGCGCTCACTTGAAGGAGCACAAAAGTGGCCTAGGTAGCATAATTATGCATCCTGGAGGTGGAAATTAGGAACTTGGTTTCCATCTACTAGCATCTAGTATGTGGAGGTGAACTTCGGATCATTTTTGTATAGTTGCAACCATCTAGAGGTCTCGTGACCATAAGAGTTGAGAACAGTAGTTAGTGCTACAACTGGGGGCTCACTGAGGCAATCTGCAACATGATTGGTGTTTCCCTTTTTGTATTTAATGTTCAAGTGGAACTGTTGCAGATATGTAGACCACTTCTGATGGCGATCATTCTGAAACTTCCCTTTTGTATGTATAAACTGAAAAGGTTGGTGATCGGTGTAGATAACCATCTCCTTCCCCATAATGTAATGCTTCCATTGTCTGCAAGCGTACATAATCGAATACATCTATTTATCATAGGTGGGGTACTTCTGAATTGTATCGGAAAGTGTCTCACTATGATATGTCACTAGATGCCCATGTTGGGTGAGGGCTGCACCAATAGCATAGTATGAGGCGCCTGTCTCGATTTCAAATTGTTGTTGTAGGTATATCAGTGTGAGTACCAGTGCAAAGAAGAGGCGGTGCTTCAACTCAATGAACGGCTTCGATTGGGACTCGAACCAAGAAAACTTTGCTTTCACCTTGCACTTAGTGATTTGACTCAAAGACGAGTGATATGGGAGAATCCCAACACAAACCTCCGATAAAAAATTTCAAGGCCCAAAAAGTTGTGAAGCTCCATTAGAGTGGTCGGGGTTGGGCAATCACGAACGAATTGGATCTTAATCGGGTCCACATGCATGTCACACTCATTTATGATGTAACCCAAATATTGGACCTGATTCATGCCAAAGGTACATTTCTCTAAGTTGGCACACAGTTTGTGTTGTCAAAGGGTTTGAAGGACTTGGTGAATGTGTTGCAAGTGTTCTTCCCAACTTTTCCTAAAGATGAGAATGTCGTCCAAATAAACAACCATGAATGAGTTGGTGAAGGGCCACAAGATGTCATCCATTAGCCTCATAAAAGTAGCAGGGGAATTTGTCAACCCGAAGGGCATAAACAACCATTCAAAAAGACCTTCCTTGGATTTGAAGGTGATCTTCCATACATCTGTGGGCTCTATTAGAACCTGGTGATAGCTACACTTCAGGTCGATCTTGTTGAAATACTCGACCCCCTTGAGTTGGTCCAAAAGGTCATTAATATGTGGGATTAGATACCTGTTCCTGACAATGATTTTATTTAGTGCCTCATAATCAATGTGTAGGTTTTAACCCCGTACAGAAATTACCTACATACGAATTATAAAACACATAAAATAAACAATGCAAGAACATAACACATAAAACACATATACACAGATATTTTCCCCTGGATCCCAAAACCGAGACTACTAGCTTGATTTTTCATTATGTTCCTTTCAATGTTACAATATATATTTATACATGCTGAAGCATCCAATACCATGGACCGAAAACCATCGCTTCCAAAACCATGTGCAAAAATTATGCACTAAACCATAGGTGGGTATGCCCAACCTAACATAGGGTCCAAAACCAAATTTTTCCGGGGCGCTGCCCCAGACCCCATAAAGTGGGGTTATGAGTACCCCTCAAAACCCCTGTGACCTCCCCCCCTCTAACCCTAGTTAACTATGTGGGCTAGTTGTGGAAAGAATATAACACAACCCAAAATTCTCCCACTTGTTGTTTTCTTTCCATAGGGGGCCACAAGAGAGCTTAGTCATTTATCCAGCCCTGCAACGCCCATTGTTTCTCTACACCAAGAGAACTTCTTAGAGCTCAAAAATTTTGTCAATGCATCTGCAGTATTCTTCAAAGTGTCCACCTTTACTAGCAACACCTTTTTGTCTTC